>PNEQ01003111.1:14087-25064 GCA_003012365.1 Medauroidea extradentata | reverse complement strand
GATTGCCATAACAAAAAAAAAAAAGTATTATTATGGCTCTGTGATACGCTACTAAATAGGCTACTTGTTAAAACTCAATATTTGTGTTCCGGGCCGTATATTATTTTACTTTTTGGTGATTTATGTTTTGCTTCCACATTTAGCTACTATAAATTATAGTTTTTATATTATTATTATTATTTTATTTGTAGCAGTTGCAGTATTTGTGTGTGAATGTTCAGTGTCAGAGAAGGCGAAGTTAAGATCATTTATTATTATTATTATTATTATTATTATTATTATTATTATTATTATTATTATTATTATTATTATTAAAAATACATTCATAGTTCACCAACTTTTTCGTACACATCATGTAGGGATTCTGAATAAAAGAAAATATATCCGTAGTTTAAAAATTCTATTTGAATTATGGCGTCATAAATATCGATCAGATGTTACGTATTTATGAGTTTATAGCAAGGGAATGTGTTTTATTAGAGCGCGATACTTATGTATGTTTAATGAGTATTTTAAACAACCGAACAACTAAAATAAGACAGTAATTTCAACGCGGCTTGTGATGCATTATGGATGAAAAAGTGGATTTATTTGACTGAATATGGAGGCATTAGTGACGTAGTGCCTGCCACAGGAGAGTATCTTGAGCCACCTGTTGTTTTCAATTTATATCGATGATTGGTCTAGAGTAGTTGATGATTGTCAGCTAACACTAATTGCATACGACACAAGGGTTATGATATGTATTAGGAATACGGCTGACCTAAAAATAAAGGGTAAAACGCTATTAAAATCGTTTAATATTTTGTTTAAGACAAGCAGACGCTTATCAAATACACATAGCACACATTTTATCAGCTTTAGTAAATAAATTAAAAAATATTGGCCTGTACTTAGTACTTATAATGCTAATAATGTTATAGACACCGACAGTGTTGAATTCTTGAACTATATATTGACAGGCAAGAAATTATTGTGGATCTATCATAGGCTATAAATAATCTAGTGAGACAGTATCAGTATGTTTTCTGGTAATAGCATTAGTTAGCACACTGGTATATCACGCTTTTTTTTCGATCCACAGTGAAATATAGAATAGAGTTTTAGGGAACCAAACAAAAGCGAAAAGAGTTTTTGTCTTACAAAAAAAATTTATAATGACGGCAAGACTAAATGAATCACATCAATGCGAAAATTATTTAAAATATATATATTTACATTGTATCGTTACATAATTAATATATCATTAATGTTCTAAAAATTGTTAAACGAAATCCCAATTACTATATGACTAACAACAACATCCATCAAAATCAACCAGAAATTTTCAAAACTTAGATATATTCAACATTATTGCTGTGCGTATGCAGAATATATGTCCAGGCACACGCTTTTTTAAATAAATTACCTAAATATATTACAGAACAGAATACTTATAAATTTACTTAATAAATTAAGCTATTGATTAAGTTGCAATAAATTAAGATATTAAGTTGCAATTTTTATTATCTAGAAGAATTTGCAGATTACCTTCCAAGTATTAACTGCAGTAATTATAAATAATTGAGTTTTTTAAGTAACCGTGACGGATTTAAGAGGGGAGGGCTATCGTGCTGAAGGTCCCCCTTCCCAAATCGTTTTCAACATTATGTAGCCAAAGTATGTCCAGTCGCTTCAAGGAAACTGGAGTTTTGTCGTATGATGATCCAAGTACGTTTAATGTGTCCTACTTGTATGTATGTTATTTTCAATGTTTTGTAACGGTTAAGTATCACACTTTGAGATGACTGGTATTTATTTATTTTTTACAATTCATAAAGTCACGTAAGGGCCCCTCCCCTCAAAAAATTACTATTCTAAATCCACCGCTGTTAAATAATAAACTATTCATTAAATTATACATTGCACTGTTAATTAGTTTTAAGATGTTTGACATATTGTTTTCTTTTCGACTTGACATTTATTTGTATTTCTACGTTTAGTTAACTTTGAAATTTTAAAAAGTGTTTTATGGCCATGAAAATTGTTGACATACGTGAACCATAACTTGTACATTACAGTGGCGTAGCCAGGGTTTGTGTGAGAGGGGGGTTTAACATGAGAATACTGTAATGAACACTTACCACCCCGATTACAGTTGATGGTCCGGGGGTTCTCCCCTGTGAACATTTGGATTTTAAGATGCAACATAGCGCAATTTTAGAATTTTTTCGTAACGAAACATTGAATACTATACCGGCCAAAATACTTCTAATCGTGTACTGTGATTTTTTTCTTCAATTTTTTCTTTTAATTTAGGAGGGCGGGGGTTCAACCCCAACCCTACCCCTGGCTGCGTCGCTGTGTATATTAGTATGTTTGCGTAAGTATGTACTTATCATTTTGACGAATTACGTATCCCGGACGCTTTCCTCGTTGTGAGGGCAATGGAATGCCACAAAATAAATAAATAAATTACACGGAGAAAGAGTAATAGTGGGAAGTCTATGCCCGCCATGTCAGTGTCTCTTGCTTAGTGGTCATGAGCTTGTTGACGGGCGTATTACTGTCGTCCTTATAGCTCTATCTATCCAGCCTTCCGGACACGGGAAAGAGCACTAGGTTGGCTATCGTTCTTCAGGGCCAGATACAAAATAATTAGGGAGAGTGAGTAACTCCAGGGCACATGATTCTTCTACTCTCTCACTCTTACTCAAATAAACCTCACGTTGGTGTGAATTAGTATTATAATTCGTTTAAAACTAAAAATATATAACTTATTGTTAGAATGTTAACAAAAACAGATTAAATTATTATTTAATTAATGTGTTGTTGTTCCCTAAAATTATGATTAAATCATAATGCCCCTCCTATGCTACAAATAAAAAATAATACCCGTGGCTGCCGAAGTTGGAATATCCCCCACTCTTAAAAAAATAACTAAACCGAAAGCCTAGGTTCATCCCTGTTGCTCCTGTCAGCGGGGAAAGCGACTTAAAGTAATTTAAATAATTAGGCTACTATTATAGTAATTTCAGAAAAATTCCTAATTTGTTGGTGTGAAGAATGCCAGTAACGTTTTACCTAGCTACAAAACGTCTCAGGCAATACTAGATCTGTTTGCTATTCCACAAAGAAATTGGGCATCGTGAAGGGATGGCTTAAGGAACTTGCGTAGCATTTTACAAAACTGGAAATAGGATATTAAATTTGACGTATTATAGGCATCGATCCAACCTCGCGAATAAGTCAGACACGTTATACAGGAGCGTCATTTCAGTTTTTTCTAGGGGTTATACTGCAAGGTTAAACATGCAATAGGAAGATATTCTCAGAATTATTTATTTATGCTTAACTATCTTCGTTTGTTTAATCTGGTGCTCTAAAACATAAATATTTTCAGTCCTACTGTGTTTGAAATAGTGGTAATGTTGTAATGACATTATACTCTTATAACTTAGGTTTTGTTTATGTTACGTACAAATTCGCCTGATTTTGACATTTCTCTTCTTCGATAGCTTACAGCTCGATTGTTCTGACTATTAAACCATCCTAACTTCCTAACAAAAAAAAATTGTCTCTCCTGCAAATTTGTTCGCAGAACATTCTTCTCAAATCTCAGTCAGGAAATCTTACGCTGCACAGGCTACGAGAATTCATTATAATAACAATAATAATAATAATTATTATTATTTTATTTTTACACTAGCTATCCGGACGTGTAGGCGTACATTTTTATAATTATTTTTCAACAAAAAACTTTTGGGTGCCCCATTCTGACCCTGTATTCCGTTTTGTCCCCTTCCCTCATTGAGTTTATTTATTTATTAATTTTTCCTTTTTAAAAACCTTTGCGGGCACATGCACAACTCATGCAATGATTTTTTCTCTTAATTTTTTTGGGTACTTCGTTCTGACCCTGTACCCCATTTTACACTCTCCCCTCCTATATTTTATTTTGCAGAAACCTTCACAGACACACGCAGAACTCATCAAAGTTTTGTCGCAATCGGAAGAATAGTACAGGAAAAATAGAAGACGTGCAAACGTTAAGTTTTACATTTAAGATCAACCTAGTGTAGCTAATTTCGTTAAAATGCACGTGTAGGCTACCTTTTAACCTTTTTGACGAACCCTGTATTTAGTGAGAAATTTTGCTCATCATTTGAGTCTAATGAGCGAAATTAATATAATAAAATGGACATAAAGTAAGTAATAGTAGTATGTGCTATGGATGCATCTGCAGAACCGCGCAAACACAGGTAGCTGCGCGAGCCGCGAACAATCTATACCAACAGTGCTGTGGTATTTTAACGAGGAAACGAGGGGCCCCGAAAAGGTGGCCTCGTATTTCTTCGCCGGGATCTCAAGTTGGCAAGCCTGAAACCAGTGACGAGCCGACAAATGCAAAATCTGGCAACAGTGCGACCGCCACCAAGTGTTTCCTCAAGTCTTCATTGGGCGGAGCGCGAGCCAATCACATCGTTCGTAACACGTTGAGATACTGTACTGCTTTGCCATTGGCAGAAAATGACGTCGAGTTCAGGGTCCGTTTTAGCTTTCCGGGAAAGTCCGTATAACGTAATCGCAAAGTTCAGGAAGGAACATTCGGCGACTGGACGCGAGAGGAACTGGACGTGTCTCTCGCGTAGCCAGTGGTTCCTGTATACAAGAAAAGTTGACAGCACGTTATGACTAACTGTTGTCGTCGATCATAGGAAGTTTCTTCATTGCGGACAAGTAACGCACAACAAATTTTCCCAGGAGGGTAAGTGCATTGTTGCGATTGTATAGCTGTGGGCGCTTAACCTGTCATGATGCATGATCTTAGTGTTTAGAACATTGTTATCGGGATAGCGGTGATACGCTTGTATGGAGTAGTACAATTTGCTGTTAAAGATAATGTATTATGTTCTATATGTGGGATTTAAAATACGGTAAAATTTTGCTGTTAAGGCCCGTACATAATTGGCATGAAATAAATAACATAACTACTTGCGAAATTGTCCGTACACAATACCAGTGAATCCAATTAGAAAACAACAAGAAAATAACATGTGTTATTTGATGAAAATTTTTTGCGCTGCCATGTCAAGTCATGCTTGCCAAGTATTCATTATATGAACGCCACCATTCGTATCACGGATATCCACTTTCTATTGTATGTTTTTTTACCGGCGCCAAGTCACTTGTGAACGGGGCTTTAGTCCGTAGTGTAGTGTTAGATTTTGTGCAATCACATCGTAACGTTACGTTTAACGCTCTATAGTCATGAGTGTTGTAATGTAAGTATTGCAGTGGACAGAATACACGTTTGATCTGTTCAAACGGCGTTCAGGGATGTTAGATGGTAACTTCAAAATCCTGGTACTAAGACCATAAAAAAGCTGGTATTTTCAACTAAAACCTGGTACAGGTAAAAAAAAATGCGAATGCTTACAGGCATGGAAAAGACGACGTTCTAAAACAAGTCTTAAGTATTTTAAGATAAAAGTTTAAAGAATGCTCTTAGTTAACAGAAAATCAGAGGTTCACATCTACCGCAGGTGTACACATGTATGTGTTGCCAACGCCCAACAGGCAACAGTTTGCAATAACCTGCAGTAACTATATGCACAGATTCATGCTCACAATTCAGAAGTTGTGTTGTGCCAAAAAATATATTTTTTGTGTAGAAAGGTTTTGCTGAAAATACTGTTTAATGGTGCATTTTAATACAATAAGCAAAATTCTGAAATCCTGGTACTTTCGCGTACCAGGATGAAAGTATCCTGGTACATGGTACAGCACCCTGAAAACTGGTACGTGTACCAGGATCCTGGTACGTCTAACACCCTTGACGGCGTTCCGTGTATTGGAGACTTTTTTTGTGAAACTGCGCCGCGGAACGATTAATGATTGTCGCAATTCATGCTAATCTACCCATAGAACAAATGTTAGCTACGATTTTAAAAGTTCACTGAAAACTATACAAATGTTAGTATCATGTACAATTTTCAAATTTCTATTTGATTTTGATGGTACCGCATTTTAACACAACTTTTCTTTTTCTAACATCTTTGGTTGTTCATAATTCTAGGGGTGTCTTTTCATGTTATATTTGGGGGGGGAGGGGTAAGATTTTTTTCGGTGCAGTGACCTTGTTGCATCTTTTATTAAATAAGCATGTATAAATTAGAAACTTTAATGATGAAACTTCAGTGTTATGTGCTTAAGTTAACATTATTTAAATAACAAAATACAACATATAAATTTCATACACTTAATTCAAAATCAAGGGGGGGGGGGGCATTTGGGGGCATCTACCCCCCCCCCCCCAAATGACTCCACTGTCTAATCCCGGAAGTGATATCAGCAATGACATGTAATGAACACGTGCGTACATGCGACGCCATTTTGCAAGCAGGGACCGAGCAAATTTATTGCGTGCTACTCTCTATAGATTCGCCTTTGCGTATGAACGGTTAACATAGATTTTAATAAATTCTTAAATTACTTATAGCACAGCAATATTCCTAAGCACCGATAATTTGCAGCAACCAGCGGCGGTCCTAGGCGTGGGTGATGAAATATAAATACGTTTTATCGATAGGAATACGTCGATATATCGAATTATTGCTCAAAATTTATCAAATTTTTCGATATTTTTAACAGTTGTCCAGTTTTTGTTTTCATTATGGAAAAAAAAAGTCATGTATTTTTTGCTATTTAGTACGAAAAAAATTTCCTCAAACAAGTGATTGAGAAATAACTTTGTGATGTAGAATGTTGATTTTAACAAGTATTTCCTTAGAAAGGAAATTGTTTTCCAATATAGGTACATGTTATTTAATCTAAAAAGTAGTATGTTTTAGTTGCATTTTTTTTTTCAGACTAATGAAGTACCTAATGTTTTCCAACATGGTCCATCCCAAAGTTCACGTTTAAGATCTTTACACTGAACGTTATAATTATGTATTTTTAAGGGAGTGGGCCGACCTCATCTACCGTGCCTTCCCCCTTGGACCTGTCTGCCATAGGACCGATTGCACCGTCACATTGAGTAAAATCTAAGGTCTCGGACAGGGGCCGCGGTGGACGTATTGTTTTTATTCGCCTCCCACCAAGGCGATCCGGCTTCGAATCCCGACGGGACCGGTCCCCGGATTTTTGCATGTGGGAATCGTGCTGGACAATGCCGAAGGTCGTCAGGTTTTCTCGGGGATATCCCGTTTCCCTCTCTTCATTCCTGCGCCGCTCCATATTCACCTCTTGTCACCTCTCACCAGTGATAAAGACATAGATGTTGAGCGCTGAATTAATCTCTCTCGCCAAGGTCTTTTCGGTAAAATGTGAGAAATTTTCGTAGCAAAAAATGAACATTTCCTAGAGTTGTCGAACCATCATTAAGATTACCTCAAGCTGTGTGTGTGTGTGTGGGTGTGGGTGTGTTTTTAATTTGTTAGTGATATAATTTTTTGAGGAGAAACATAAGGACGGTGTGCAGGAACAAGTGCGCTGGTATGTATGAGCTAGGCCTAGTTCAGGGCGGAAAAGAGGAGGGGGTGGTGGGGCCCCCTGAACTTTATGGGTGCCTCGCCCCCTGCTGACAATTTAGATGGCACGGGCCCCCGAACTTTTATGTAGGACGTATAGTTTATCCTTACAATGTTACAATTTTTTTTAAGTTTTTATGTTTAAATTTTTGTTAGGTAACACCTTAACACAATTTTGCACCTTTAAAACAGAATTTTTCTCTGTGAAAGCCCCTCTCCCTTTTTTTACTTTAAAACTAGAGCTGGATTCACCCCTAGCCTAGTTTATATTTGTTAAGCATTTTTATGAGAAAGCAATATTGTGTTCAAAAGTTTTAGCTTAAATGTTGCTTGTGTTTTCAAACAAAATGGTTACGAGACCAGACGTTATAAGCAAATTTGTGACATGTTTTTACTATTTACTTTTTAGCATTATGTGAAACACAAAATAATTATCAAACTGCTGTCTGTGTCCGAATTTATAGGATTAATCCTCGGATCTCTGAATCCTCACAGCCTTCACAGTGATGCATTGTTTGTGGTAAGGGTGCATTTGTGTGTAAACATAACTTCCGAAGCAAATGACTATCGCAAGGGCATAAGGATGCGTTCCACGTATCCTTGAGTCAAGGATGTGTGGATGGATGATCTTGAAACCTCAGTAGAATTCGGACACAAATAAAAAATGGCCACATCCTTCACGATGCTTTTTTCGAAGATGCTTGGGTGCGAAGAATCCTTCAAGGCACTATTCGGAAACAGCCAGTACCTAAATGTAAAAATAATCAGCAATTACATAAGCTGTCAGACTGCACAGCTGTAGCACACATTTTACATTTAATTTAAATTTCATATAAGTATTCATTTATGCTTGTTTCTTCACTATTATGAACACAGTAGCATTCAGTTTCTCTTTGTTGTGGTTTTCGAATATACATAGTGCAGATGCTATGTTTACCACATTCAGAACTGGGCTGAGTATGAAACCCTCTTTTTTCCCTACTGCACTGCAATTTTCGGAGTTTGACGACGTTGCAGCAGTAGCGAAAGTATATCTTGAGTATGTATGCACGTAGCATACAGTGAACGCATCTACATCACATTATCCTCCACGAGGAAAATGGCTGGTGATACAAAATACATCAGCAGCATATATTTACTTCAAGAAACAATATGATTTGATTTTTGTGGAATAGTTGTGTTGTTTGATTCAGAATGACAGTAATATTACTGAGAGCATTGCTTCACATTTTTACTTACCCCTAGCATATATCTGTGCGTAATAGTTTCTATAAGGATTCAAAATTGAAGCATTTACATATTGAATGTTGCCAGTGGCTGGCAGCCAAACTGCATAATACGTTATTGTTGCAACAAATGGCACAGGGTGTACCAGAACCATTTTTACATTTTTAGATGTTAAAAATAAAAACATACTTGGGGATGTTTAAATACTCTATTGTAATATAACACTGTGTCTTCCAATATTACAAACGTAACAATAATTATAAGGCTATATTCAAATTCATCTCTTGTACCTTATATCGGTGAAGTTTAAGTGCATCCTTTAATAAATAAAATTATGAAAAATTTTAGTTGAAACAAAAATGCACGCTGCTATTGAATTTCATCAGAAATGCTACATTTTGTTTTGTGAAACATCTGTGGACTTGTAAAATCAAGTTTCTTATTAAAACAGTATTCTCCACACATTCAATAATCGCAGTAATGAGACAGGAGTGAGGAGAAATATGTAATTGTTGCTATGGCCACCATTAAAATTTTTTGAACAAAATATTAATAGATATGTATAATACATGTATTTTATTTACTTATTTATTTCATCTTCCAATATTACACACAACAGAGTGTGTTTGGAGTTCTCTAGGGGCGTAGCCAAGGGGGGGTTAGTGGGGGTCAGAACCCTCTCCCTTAGCCACCAAAAAAATATTCATATAAAAAATGTGTAAGGTTTTCACTTATAGAAATTTCTTAATTTAATTATGAAAGCAGTTAAAAAAAAAACCCTATTTTGCACCCTGAAATCAAAAATTTTCTCGGTATACAACCCCCGCACCCCCATTTCAAAGCGGTGAAAAATTGAAAACATTTCATTCTAAAAAATTTATAATATTTTACCAGTAGTATTTACTCTATCTGTAGTTACGAAAACTTCTAAGATAACATTATTTTGCACCTCAAAATCCATGTTTTCTCGGGAGAGGAACCCTTCTTTAAAGGGCGGAAAACTAGAAACATTTCTTTTTTAAAAATTAATAATATATTTACCACTAGCATAGTCAATTTTAGGAAAAAAATGCTAAAATAAGCATTATTTTGCACCTTAAATTCCAGAATTTTCTCGGGGGAGTACCTCCGAATCACCATCTCAAAAGGGTGAAAAATTAATTACATTTTATAATTTAAAATTTTAATATTTTCATCAGCATCATTAACTGTTAAAATAGCACTATTTTGCACCTTAAAATCCAAATTTTCTCGGGGAAGAGCCCCTGGACCCCCGGCTTTAAAGAGGTGGTCGGTGTTTCTTCACAGTATTCCTAGGCCAAAACCCCTCCCTTTCACAAATCCTGGCTACGCCCCTGGAGTTGTCATTGCTTTTTCAGTGTACAAGTACAGAAAGTAATAGTGAACCAGCATAATGATAAGAAATACAATACAATGTTACAATATAGGTGATTCGGAATAAAGTGAGCACTAAAAAAAGCCCTGATTAATTTCTATTTTCTGCCAGTTTATATCTTTCCGCTGTATGTAAACATCAACATTGCCACGTGCTTTTATTTACATAGGCTTGTACAATGTTTACATTTACGTTACAGTGCTCCGATAAATTTTAGCTACAATATGTACTCATTAAATGCACGGGGGCTGAATACATGCTATACTCAGTAGTAATCTTAGTTATAAATACCTACGAGTTAACGTCTTATAACACTGGTTTCTCTGCGTCTACTCTAACGGCGCTATTAATTATCGTTACGAATCTCGTAAATCCATGCACAGTATATTCGAACTTTTAAATTAAAACAGTCACTAAAAAAACACACGACACACGCAACTCAAGAATTAAAATTCCGTTCAACATACTGCAATGAATGACGACGTTGAATGTGTTTATCAAAAACCAATATTCATTACTCAACGGACAAACAAACTGAATGATGCAATGCGGCGAAAACCTAACTCTGATGCCATCTGTCGGTGAAATTTCAAACTATCTCTGCGGCGCGAAGCAATAGCGGCGTGTGCCAACGATAATCTACTCGGTTGCGTCGCTTTGTACTGCCGCTAATTAAATTAAATTATACAGTCAGTAGGTATGTCAGTAAGAACTTAAATAAATATTTTAAAGTATATTAAATACAGAGAGGTCGTTTGCAATTGATGTTGTTTCACTAATGCTGTATTCAAATAAGAAAATACACGGGACTACATGCAGTTATTCGCTACCAACCATACA
>PNEQ01003111.1:0-13087 GCA_003012365.1 Medauroidea extradentata | reverse complement strand
CTTTGTACTGCCGCTAATTAAATTAAATTATACAGTCAGTAGGTATGTCAGTAAGAACTTAAATAAATATTTTAAAGTATATTAAATACAGAGAGGTCGTTTGCAATTGATGTTGTTTCACTAATGCTGTATTCAAATAAGAAAATACACGGGACTACATGCAGTTATTCGCTACCAACCATACAAACAAAAATGTAACCGTTGTTAATGTTGGCTTATATGCAGTAACGGCTAGTGATTTTTTTCAAAGGTTAAATCTTTAGTGCTCACTTTATTCCGAATGGCCTATACAAGAATAAATTAGCTTACAAAAAATCGAAACAGGCAGTTGAACTCGTATAAGACAATACCACATATGTTAGACAGAGGCAGGTTTAAGAGACTGAAAATATTCATTTACATTGTAGAAGGCTTTCTTGATAAGATATTGTTTTAAGTGTTCCTTGAAAGTAGACAGATTTTTAGTTTTAGAGATTTTTTAGATTAGCACAGAAGTCTTCAAGAGTTTAAAAATGGTACCAAAGAGTCAACAATAATAATGAGAAATAAAATTTTCAACACCCATTAGCTAAATACTAGCACCAATATTGTGTTTGTTGGCTTCTTTAAATATTGATGTCGTAGAGCTTCGCTAACCCGGTGGCTTCACATAAACATAACGGAACACACTCTGCAAAAGGATTCATGCTCACTATTTGCGGTACGTGTTTCCTTAGCACATGGCACAAATCACAATGTCCCGGACGAGTTTGTGCTCGGGGGCACTGGGCTGTGTTTGGTTTGGCTGCCAAAGCCCTGGAAAAGTTCATCCTGGACATGACATCACATATGCAGCTGTTCAAATTCACATCAAGGACACATATCCACCCTAGAATGTCTCCTTAATTTAGTGGTAGGAGCCACGTACTCTTATTGAGCCCAAGATACTAATTCACAGAATGCACGCTACTACCTGAAGGGAACAAGGGCTTAGATTTGGGCAAGTGATCAAGGGTGTATTGTATTGAATATGAACACAGCCTATAGTTAAAAGAAGCTGTGAAAGAATGTCAGCACGCCAACACTTCTTGAATTGACATAATGCTAGAAAGCTGGTAAGTCATACATGTAATGGCGTACTCCAGTACCCACTCTGTACTGCCCTCGGTATGCACTAGCCGAATTTCGCTAATTCTTCCAGTTACCAGAACTCGCAGCTAGAAATTATGGATTTTCATGTTCCATTTATAAGTCACACTTGCAGAGTTGCAAAGAGGGCAAGTTATCCCGCTGCATCTCTATAAAGACAATTCTACCTTTCAGTGTAAGTATGGTGGTGACCACAGATTTTGTAAACAAGGAGAAAATTATTGCTGGGTGGAAATTCATCAAATCATGTGTCATTAACACTTGTTAACAATGTATGTAATATAAAGCCCAGTACACACGGGCATCTGTCTTGTACATGAAAGTGAGCGTCAAATGTGTACAAGAAAGTTCTAGCTAGTATCCTAAAAAGTTAATTGTTTAGTTCACACGGCCAACTTTCTTGTACAATCTGGTGTACAGCATTAAAATTTGAATACAGATTTTAAGACTGCATTTTGAGTATTGTAGGTAATAGTGCAATATTTATCTTACCTGCAACAAAAATAAGCTTTTAAATGTAAAAATGGAATGATTGTCTCTAGTTGGTTATATCCATATGTAAAATGACGCGCACAATCAGCGAATATTCCTTTTATAGCATCTTTTGTTCACCAAAGACACTATTTATTTCAAAATGCTTCGTATTTGTAAGCTATTTTGTTCAGAAACATTTGCGTGCATAAAAATTGTTTACGTTAGACTAGCACAAGAAAGAAAATAGTATCGTCACTATCTCGCACTAGCTAGTATACAAGTCCTTGTGTATGCTAGTCACTAGTACACGATACAAGTTTGCTACAAGTCGAGGTGAACAAGAAAGTGTTCACTTTCTTATACAAGAAAGATGCCCATGTGTACTCGGCTGAAGGCGAAAATATTGTTATATTAGTAGGTAATATTATTGCTGAAACAAAGGTTAGATTAGCGAAGATGTGTGCATTTACTAGCTGGTCAAGAAAGAGAAACTTGTAATAAATTTTCTCCAGAAATTCAGAGACAACATCTGGTTCTTAGAATTCATTGGTAAAAATGATTGTTGTCACCAAATGTTTTGCATTGTAAATGCTAGGATTTTCATATGATAAAATATAAACAATATGTTCTAGTCACACATTGTTGTCAGTTTTCAAATTATTTTGCGAGCGCACCCAGAGCAGCTGATTGGAATACACCATAATATAGAAGTTTTCCATTGTTTTGAAGTCTTATTTAATTACTATTTAATGACTAGAAATAGCGTTTAGTAATATTTCACATTGTGGGAACTTTTTACTGTGGTAAAGTTTATATGTTTTCAGATGCCTAAATGTTACAGTAAGGATCTTTTCAATGTTGTGCATGTATGAATTATGAAATTCTATTACAATGCAGGTCTAGTTGTTATTACACTCATCTGTAAATTATTTATTCTTGTATTTCAGGTTGAGTGTACCTCGACTTTCCTATACAGGCTCACTTAGAAGCCACCATTTCATTTGAAGAACGTGGTGAATTAAATGTAAGAACGCAAATCTTCTTAATTTTTTACGTGCATAGTATCTAATATTTTTAATGAATGTTAGTCCCTATACCCCAGATGTTGTAGTTTTTAATACAAGCTGCCACACTATTACGTTTTGTTCCTTTATGTTTGTCAGCCTGGAAGATAAATAAATGCATGATTATTTTGGGTAGCCTATATTTTAAAGTAAAAATTTATTGGAAAATAAAATTTATGTATTTTCTGTATTTTGTTTTGCAATTCAGTGATATTTTTGGTAACTGTTTTTAAATATTTATAATTAAAGTGGATTCCTTGCAAAAAATAGGTAAGTATTGAAGTTTAGGTTGAAGTGTATGTAGAATTTATGACGATAAATTGCCCAATGTTTCTATTTGAAAGATAGTCACGAGTTTTTTACCATGATACAGAACACTGCTTTTAAATCATTTTGTAAAAATTGTGTAAACATTGCACCATGACATGGTCGCTTGTGGCATGTGCCAGCCACTTTGGACAAAGCTTAGAATTGCTAGTAAAAGTAATTAATTAAGTATTTAATCCATTAATAGAATTTAATTTCTGGAGAGAAAAAAAAAATTATCTTGCTTTCAAGCACCGAATTTGACGACTATGGCAAAGTCATCCGTGTTTTCATTGTAATTTGGAATAAAGCTACAATTTAAAAATGTAAATCGCAGGTGCTTATCTAGACCAGTTTATCAGGGAATAATTTTCTGTAAGGTTCAAGTTCTTGTTCACCTATGTAGTGACAGTGCAGTGAAGTGTACCTGGTCAGAAACTCGTCACTCATCGCATGGGCAAACTTATAAGTCAAACTTGTTTAAAACATCCATGGTTGGCTCAGTATATGACAACATTTATTCCAGTGCTGCCTGTTGGTTTTCTTGTGTAGTGTGAAGCAGGCTTGTTTGTTAAATCTTGCGGAATAAGCAAATGCTTGTTACCATTTCACACTGCAATGTGGTTTACACCGCAACCATTTTTATTATCCTTTGAAATTCTGGCTGCTAGTTTTGACCAACAATATTGGTCAAGGAAAATTTACATCCCAAGCCCAAAGGCATTAGGAAGTTGATTATGAGTGAAATAGTTATCATACTCTATACATTTATAGGAGTGTTGTTATGCCGCTACCTGTTTTGATTTTTATTACTAACCTCCAAACATTTTGGAATTCTGTATATGTTACAGTTGAAATCGTCGTTGCAATGCAGGTAAGTTCATCCAGCATGACATATGCGGTAACCTCACCCTCGAGCAGTCGGTCGCGTTATTTCATGTGTTGCATCTCCTGGCATTGAGAGACATGCTGTACGTTCTGTAGTTTTAACGGCTGTGCCACAAGCGAGCCATGCCAGGGTAAAAGTTGCCGAGTTTTATGGCTTGAGGTAGCTGGAGCATGGTGTAAGAATTTTTGCAGTAATTTGCCCATCTGTAGTTTGTAGCTCACTCTGTTGTTTTTGACTTCAAGAAATGCCAAATTTTCTCATTTATTCAATTTTGAATGTCTCTCATGGGTAGCCGTAAGCTATTAAACAGTTTTTTTGATAAATAGTAATGCTAGACGGGATTACAATTTTCATTATAGCTTAAATAATAAAACTTGTGGTGGAATGAATTGTAAGAATGATAATAATGAAGAATTATTACTACAACAGTAATCAATTAAAAACATATAGAAAAATAGTATGAGCAAATTGCATTCAAACTCGGTAAATATAAACTGCAACAGTAGTGAACTGATATTAAGGAGTATTTCAGGCTGTAAGAATAATAATGAAATCAGAATGATTACTACAATATCCTTGTGCTAAACTGTGTTCAAAAAGATCTAATAGATGCACTAAACTAAACAACAAAGAAATGGAAATGTTTAATAAATGGCAAAAGTCAGTTGCGTTGAAACTATGTAAGTTTTAAGTATAAACTGCAATAGAAGTGAACTGAAATTAAGGAGTTTTTCAGTACGAAATTGTAAAATACCCTACTAAGACGTACAATATTTTCAAAACAAATACTCTGAATTTTTTTTATGAATGCTGAGAAAGAGTGTGAATACTTCAGTTATTCAGAAGCGAGTGTGAAATGTGTACTGTATATACAAACACTGAATATTACAAGGTAATTTTTTATTATGTGCAAAGTACGACAGAATGCAGACTTATAAAGTTGTACATGATCTAGTCTACTCAGGTACGTGCTCGATGTAGGGACGGTGCCGATCACAGTGCAACATTAATTACTGTCATTGTGTGCTGGTGATATTAGTTTGAGCTGTAGCAACATGAGAAGTATCACAATGAAATAATGCCAATGTTTGTGACGCAGGCAGCAAGGCGCTGCGAGACAGAGCCACCTTCATGGTCTGCAATGGCTGCAGCAATGAGAAACTGAAACAGCTCTTGGTATGGTTTTTTTAATAGAAAAAAGATTATAATGAACATTGCATGTGGCTAGTTGTAGAACCACTGTACATGATGTTGCAAACCAGCGACGAGAGATTACATATTTATTTGGCGATGAAAGGAAAAGCCTGATTTTGCTACAGTGTGATGTTCATTGGTATCATCTCATGAATGAGGCAGGTGCGAGGGAAGTCTGAAAGTTTGGAGAATGTCGTTAAAAGTAAGCTATTCACAAAATGTAACGTTGTGTAAAAGAGACAATTAGTATGACGTTCTATGAGAACTGTGCTAGTCATGTGTTCATTTTTTTTTTATCTTTTTGTGATTTCACAAGGTGTACATTCATAGAAATTCTTTGGTTGACACATGCAGAGCACTACGTATATAGTCAATATTGGACTACACAATATGAGATAATAAATTGACATTTAATATGAGGAGTTGCATGTCGCAAATATGCCAAATATAGAATATTGCTGTGAATGGTCTGAAGTGAGACTTGCCTTTCAGAGAGCAATAAAACAAAAATTGTAATGATAAAAGCATAATTAGTCTTTATGACGAAAACAAAGTATTAAGTACTGGCAGTGGCTGAAGATACTGTGTCTTGTGAGAAAGGCCAATAATATGGTTTGCAACTGAACATTTGTACAAGCTGTGGAGTAACAGCAGAAGTATATACAAAAATGGTTTGTGAAACTATAAATGCATGTACGTGTGGTGTTGGACTGGAGTTGTATCAAGTTAGTAGCCCTGTTATAAAATAATACTGTCAGAGGTGGAAGTATGGGTGTTAAGTAGGTATTTCAGTTTTCAAAGCCTCATTGTGCTAAGCTCTTTGAATCTTGCAAAACTTTGGAAAATGTGATCACATAACTTATACTGTACTCTTGTGACGGTTGAGGATAAAATGTGCATCATGTGTTACCATTATTACTTACAAATAGCTTGTGTTAGTTCAAGAATACAATTTTAAGAGTACAAAATACTTATCTTATGTCTATTGAGAAATTTGAGAGTAGCTGTGTATACAAGTGAATCAGTTAACTTTCGATTAATTTTTTGTAGCACGATTTAGTGCTGTAGAGGCAGAACTCAACTGGGTTATTTTGTATAGGAAGGTTGGTAGGGTGGTTTCGTAAAATACGACCCAGTTTGAGTGTTCATTTACGTTCGGTCTAGTCAGTCAGTAATACGGGCAGCAGCTATCCCTCAGTATGCCCTGCGTACGTTGGATGACATACGTTGGATGACATCCTGGAATCATCTTGAACATAATTTTTGTACACAGCATGCACACTAAACTGGACAGAAACATAGGTCTTGTACCGCAGCCAATTAAAATGGCATACTGTACATGAATTGATTATAGTTTGTGTGTGTATGACACACATTGTACAATGTAAGTTATGTGGTGTTGGAAATGTGGCTGTCTTTCTGCTAGTAATGAATCACATTGAGTGGTAGTTTGCAGGAGGTTAACAACCATTGTGTACTGTTTTATGAAGAATTTGCAAGTTTCAGACAGTTTTGTGCAATTAATTTTTTGTTTGTTGTAATACCTGTGTTTGTTGATTTGTCCTTGCATTTGGAGCCGAATTTGTATCACCCACATGATAGGCTTGCATGGACTCTAGCATGTGAGCAACATTCACCCAGCTCAGCAGCGAGTGTATAACTGGGCTGGTGATGCAGTGGGTGTGACATCTGGGCAGAAGTACATCAGCCTCCTGAAGTGTGTCGACAACCAGATGGAACTACAAGCAAGCTGCTGGATTCCTCACAATGCTACAGTTATTGCTTGGAATCCTATGCATGTGGTGATAAATGCATGGTTGCCAATGCAAAGCCATGTCTTGTGTTGTGCTGTAAACCTAAATTAATTATTTTTGTAACCTAAGATTGGACAGAAATATTGCAGAATTTGTTTGTGCTCATCGGGAATTTCTGATAACTTTTTGTATATTTCGTGGAACCAGTTTATATGCTGGTCTGTGATGCCATTTCGCAGTAAAAAGGTTGAAGCCATTGGTTAGTTGTTTGACATGCTGAGATGTTTTCCTCTGTGCTTATTTCCAGTCAGCCACAACATGCGTAGCGAAGGTACATACAGCCGCGGCTTCTCATTCCGTGAGAATGAAGATGGAGCCGGACACTGGCCTCGACCAGGCCACCTGGGTGCCGCCAGTCGCGGTCCCGGGGAGCCTGGCCTTTGCCGAAGCTCACGGAAGCAACTCTATAGCCGCACATCGAGGGAATCTGCCAGTTTACGCCAGCATCAAGCTGAGTGGCTCTGTGGATCCTTACCTGAGCTCGGAACCCCATCACTGGAGACGTGAGTAGCATCGTAGAATATGCTCTTGAAATGTTGTGAAGTTAGACCATTGGTCGAGGTGTGCACAATCTTCTTGGTCCTTTTTGAAATTTCAGTGAAGCCGCCAGGAAGCTTGGAGTTCCAGTCTCCGAGTTCTTATTCGGATACACGCCTGTTTGCGACTGGCGTTTTAGAGATATTTCAAGATTTGAGCAGTTACTGCCAGCAGTGGGACAGTTGCCCGCCTTCTACCTCCATGGGGAACGCTGCGAGCACTTCCTTTTCTGTGAGCGAGGATGAACTGCATACCCCGGATATAGGTGAGTTTGACTTGCCGGCAATCTAGTTGCTCGTGTTCCTTACTAGAGCACCAGGATTCTTTGTCAGCCCGTTGCTGTACCGAGTATTAGAGGGAAGAAATGCGTGTCTAAAGTAGTGTATACTTGTTGACTATAGAGGCATTGGTAGGCTTTCGGAGTATGCATTGGTTTATATGGACCACGTATATTTCACAATACTTTTCATTATTTGCATTGACTGTAATAACAAAATAAGTTCAGTGTTCTCCCCAGGCACATTTTGCTTGGTGCCCCACCCGGCTAAGTAACAGATATTCCCATCAACACCATCAAGTTTATTCCACGATCAACCCGACTGGTCTCATAAACCACCCAGCTCAAAATTTTTGCTTGGAAGAGCAGTGAAGTTATTTGTGGAAGCTGAAGTGGGTCTACAGCTGCTTGTCGCATTGATTTGTCTGCAGTTATCTCTCACAACACTGACTTCACTCCCACATGTTTATCACGTAATTTAAAAGAAACCTTAAATTTGGCTCCACACTAATTAATTGGATTTAGAAACTGTGATGTGTAGTAGTGAAAGGTGCTTGACCTTGTTACATAAAAAAATAATAAATATAGTAGTTGACACAAAATCTCCATTTTACTGTGCAGAAGTCACTCTGTTCCCCCACCCCTCCTATGTTACTGTGGGGTCGTGCTCTATTCTGTTCTCTTCATACACACTGAAATTTCTTGTTTCCAGCACACTTGTCAGCAAAGCTGGGGTTAGTTTGTGTCTGTCAGGGTGGTGTCCATGCCACACCAAACCTGGTTACTCTGACATCACTGCACTGCTCTGTCCTGCATGAATGATTCTCCAATACAGAAAAGTACATAATTTGCTGTAAACAAAAAATGCAGGTTTTCTAACTACAATGTGTATTGCAGATTTCCCATGGCATAGTATCAGTAAAATTTAGATACAGTGTGTAAGTCAACCAATCACAGAAGATTAAAAAATACATAGGCTTGTTGCCAGGCTTAATGTAAATGTAAGGATTGAAATGCAGCACATTTGATTTGTTGTTCACAGAACACATTTTACAACCCACAGTATCATGCATGTAGAACCAAAGTTCTGTACAGTATAAAGATTTTTATTGCATTGTCACATTATTGCTCAGTTTTGCAATTTTAATTTAATTTTCAAAAATTGTTGTATCTTTACAATTTTGGAAAATACGTACATATATTTGTGTTTAAAATTTGGCTTTGAATTGTGAAAGTAACTAACTTGCATTATCTCTCCATTTTAAAATCAGTCATGCTCCAGTGAGGTGCAACAGCAAATTGATATGCAAAGTTGTTCAATGTTTCAAGGTGCAATGTTTAAAACAAATTTGTGATGTTAGTGAGGGGCCAGTAACCATTCTTGGCACCATTTCATTCTCAACTACTAATGAATGTACATGCATTTGTAAATAGAGTGTACGTTTGTATTAGAGATTTAGTTACAAATGCATAGCTGCCAACTCTTACGATTATCCCGTACAATGTACGATTTTGCGCCCTATTGTACGGTTGTACGATTCATGTGAATTATTGTACGATTTTCAAGCTTTCCAATTTTTTTCCCGTTTGCTTTGTTCATAAAGAAATCTGGTACTGAAATTCCATAATCTGGTACTGAAATCCCATAATTTCGGTACGGTAATGTGGTATGTATATCTGACTTACAGTGTTGTATATAATAAAGAAAACTGTAATATTGTAGTTTCAGGAACTAGCGTGCTTTATTTATAGCCATTGTACTATATTGTTCACTACAGAGTACCGTATTATTCACGCATCGTACGAACGTATCCCGAACTTTGCAGAACACACCCGATCGATTGCAGTTGTCTTCTTTGCTAAAAATGGCTGTGGTGACTCGTGCAAACAAAAGTCACGAGACTGTTTCAATTTGAAGTGGTTTTCCAATTTACCGTTTCCGTGTAGTAATTGCTCAAGAACATGCATAAAATCTTGTGAACTGAAAGAAACTATCGTTTGATTCTTATTTTTCCAGCAAATGTTGAAGCGCGCGTCGTAGTTGCGTAGTGTTTGTAAACATGGTTTTTGACCAGGTTAAATGTATCTTTTTGTTATTGTGACGGCGTATTTTAGTGCCGGTAATTGTATCGACGTCGCGTATTTAAAAGTCGTAAAACGTAGGAATACTGCAACTTTCATATCTGGGAAATACAAATTTGCAGTTTTTACAATGACGTTTTTATACAATTGCCAAACCGTGCGGATGTAAAAATGTTTAAAAATTTAGAGTATGTGGCATTGTATAAGAGATTAAATACTCTCATATCTGCACGTTCAACGATGTACGATTTATTTCTCAAATCCACAGTATTTCCAGTGTCGGAGAGTTGTGGTTAGATGTGCCAAGTGTGATTAAATTGCCTAATTTGCACTCCTAACAATTTTTTGTGCATTTATGGAACTGTGAAAGAGAATTTAAAAGCTGTATTACCAGAAATCGTAACGTAGGGGCCTATCTATTGATGTATTAAAATCGGTAAAGTTTGTAAACTTGCAGAAACCAAAACTACCTCTACTAGGTTTATTTAGATTTGTATGGATATTTATAAAATTAGTAGTATTTATGATGGTGCAACAAAGTAAGCCTGATTTATAATTTGTTCAGTAATTTCCCTGTTAAGTTTTTATTTTCTTTATAATTGCTCTAGTGAGACTATGCAATTTTAGCCATGAACACAACATATGAATAGTAGTCAAAATGTTAGGTGATTTTATTAATTATTCAGCATATTCTAAATTTATTTTGCATACAACATATTGACATGTTAACAGTGTAATATTTTATTTGAAAAATAGCCAAAATGCTTTAGTTCAATGGCATTTACATATACACAACACGTGAGTGAAATGCCGCAACTCGTTTACGCAAAATTTTACTAATTTTGAAAATTTTACTATTTCTGAATCCTTGAGGTTGGCAGCTATGCAAATGGTGGTACTCACAAATTGTTTACTTTAAAAAAATTAGGCTACGTAGTAAAAGTAATTTTCAACAAATCTATGTGATTGAAATTTCATCCTTCTTCCACAATATCCACATTTATGTGGTAATTGGAGGGAAGAATACTGTTAGCTTCATAACAAAATAAGTGTAAATCACGGGAAGCAAGTATCAATTGAAACGTAAATGGCAGGACTATAATACATTGTCAACATAAGGAAAATAATGGGATCCAGAAAAAATGTTGTATTTAAGGGGAAAATGTAATTCGGGGGAATGTAAAATCGGGGTTCTACTGTAATACTCTCCAAACTAAATACAATGGTGTGACATAATTGTTCGTCGCACAAGTCATTGTCGACGATAAGTCTTTTATTAGCACATAAAAAACATGCAGGAAAGCTAATAATTTAATTAAACTTTAATTGTATTATGTTCAAAACTGTAATAAATTAAATTGAATACTAAATTAATTAAATGTGGATGTAGTTAGAATGAAATGACAGCACCCAAAATTATAAATAGTTCTTGGCACTACTTGACGTACTAGAGGATATACAATGGCGATGTTGAAAGGTTCAGGGCTGGCATTCTGTATGGTATGCCAACGCTTAGCAACAGCAACATATATTGCGCTGCTTATGCACTACAAACTGATACTACTTGTATTTCTATTGCAATAAATCCTTCCAGCAGTCTACAATGTACAATAAAGCCAACTTTTCTGAGCCTTATTTATCCACAAAAACTTGGTGACCTGTAACCTGAATTTTCAATTTTCTTTTATGGGAAAAAAATGTGTGGGTGACTGGCACACTGGCAAATATGATATTACACTTTGTATTTTGCTCCTCTTTCTAATTTTTATTGAGATTCTAAAATAGGAAAGTCAATTTCGATTACATTAAAACTCAATTGTACATTTAAGTTAGTAAATAATTACAGTATGTGTGAAATTTCACCCCGCCATTTTGGGCAGTTTTGAGTATAGCCAAGTATTCTCATAAATTTTCTTTCGTTTTCGTTTCGTGGTAAATAATTCACTTTCGCACAACCCTATAAATTATACAACGCATTATTTAAAACGATAGCTTTGAGAATGAAATGATATCCCAACAAGCATAAATTACCTCCTCAGTGTTGGGGCATTGAGCCGCCTTGCAATATCTGATTTCGCCAGTTCATCAAATCAAGTTGGCCGGTGAATGAAAGAGGGTCACAATAAATTGGGCACAAAATCAATAGCCAAACCGTAATTATAATCATAACCCAACCCACATATGTCTGAACCAAGTCATCTGCTGTCAGTCATATTTTTATAACGTTGATTTGGTTTCTATGTTTCAGGAGCTGTAAATGGATTTAATTTCATTGGCTCAGCAAATGATAATATTAACCAGTTGGAGGATGACTTCTATCCAGAGGTTCTGGATGCGTTTCTTAACACTGCAGTGGATGTCGATGTTATGGAAGATGATCAGACGAAAATAAATGTAATGGAAGATGATCAGACAAAAATAAACAATGTAGCAGGGCTTTATTCTCCAGACCACGACCTAAGTCTGGTCGAGCACGAGGAAGTTGTCGGGGAATACGAGGAGCTCCAAGACCCTCTTAGTTGTAGTGTAAAGTGTGAGAGTGTAAGTGATTGTGCGTCGTATGTGTCTGGTGATGAAGCGGTTTCAGAAGAACCGTGCAGTGACTCTAGGTTATCTGTGGACATGGACCAAAACAGCTTGCAGTTATATGAACATAACGAACAATCATATTTTAAGGACTTACCAGTGTTCGTGCCCGAGCAGGAGGCTTCTGTTAAGAAACCCAAACTGGACCTCAGCTTGCTGCTTGACTCTGCCTTGCCAGCTGACAACGTGATTGACACCCCGGAGGTGCTGCAGCTCCTCTGTGAAGCTGACGTCAACTACAGCTGGCTGAACCTTCAGGATGACGTAAGTTACTGGCTTTTGTCCTGTTTCTGTTCCAGCACATGATGTTACGAAGGAAATTTGTACTGTAGAACCGCAATTTTCAGTGTACTGGATTTAAGCGGTATAAATTTTGAATGGTCATTCTAGAAATGGGAACCATCAAAATTTGTGTTTGTAAAAGGGGCGGGGAACTCTTCAAAATACAGTAGAACCTCGATTATCCGCGACTCGATCATCCGATTTGCGGATTATCCGCGATTTTTTATAATGCAAATTATTTTTTACACTGTTAACATTTTTTTTATTGCGCCTGTGAAATTCTGGTAACTTCAGAAGTTTGTGTCTATATAGTCGGTTAAGCATTTGCATTCGCATTTGTGCTTATTAATATACAGTATGGCACACTTGTTTTCATTTGTTTGAGGTAGTAGGCTATTTTAATTTGAAAGAACTGTCCTCTCCCGCGCGCTTGTCCATGTGAGCGGAGTGTACA
>PNEQ01003110.1:68282-134867 GCA_003012365.1 Medauroidea extradentata | reverse complement strand
GGGGGAGGGAAGGATGGCGGTGATAGCGTATCTGCGCAGTCCGGGGCCCGGAGGCGCAGGATAGTACACTCGCTCCAGGGCCGCATGATGCTCAGAGAGGTGGGTATGCCTCCCACTCAATGCGGTGCGTGGCGGGTTGCCTGCTTACAGGTGGCGGCAGCGCGTCTGGCGGCCGGCCAGAAGGGCTTGTGACGTCATAAAGGAAGGGGGGAAGGGTGGTCGGCAGGAGCGTGAGGAGGCTCAATAGAGGCGATGCGCCCGCAGCACGTCAACCTGACCCAACCTAACCTAACAAAAAATTACGTAGTACTACTTATAATGTCTGTAGAAACATTTTTCATAATAAACAATATGTCTAAAATCAATAGTTTGGCCAGTATACAATAAGTAGTGATACATAATATTTACCTGTTTTTGAGAGATGAACACTACCAATCAACATAACTTCACCTTGCACAAATTCTATTGTATCTTCATTGTTTACAAAGCAACTAAGTCTAACGAATATTCAAATACAACAATTTTCACTTATGTCAATTCACTTTCCACTTTTAAAATGATGTTGTTGTGAAGTTATTGAGAGAAAAGCACTTTATACCAGAATTAAAAGCATTTAATAAGTTGTCTAAAAACTGACGTGTAACGCCTAGTCACTACACAATATCTCTTTGAATCCCAAAAACGTACTGTAATATGTACCTGTTTTTTTTTAAACTTTGTTCAACGATTCGTCGAAACAAACAACTTTCTTCCCCTCTAGAAATTAACTCATTTCATCCATTAAATACGATGCCAAGACCAAATGTGATGTAAAAACCTATCTTATCTCGCTGTAACTGAAGTATCTTTGCTATGACACTAATCTGGAAACATTGTTGTTTCACATGATACAGATTTGAGAAAAAAAAAGCATCTAGGCCTACCTTCACAGTTTAAACTCCCAGCCCACTTAGGGATTTCTGCCTTCAATGTGGCTCATAACGGAAAGCCCACCCATGTTGCTTAAAGAAAAATTAACACTGCACGAATTGCACCTTGCAGAGTTATCTCCACGATCTTCGTGATATAGTAAATAGTAGTAGGATTGCTTAACCAATGCAGTCAGTTTCTTCCTGTCATGACAGTTTTTCCTAAATTAATTGTGTTGTGGAAATAACACTCGAACATATATTTCCAGATATTTTAAATGCACTTAAATCATTTTCATAAGCACACACGAGATCATGTTATGCTACAACTTTATAACACACCTTTGTCACTGTATGAGCCAAAAAGTTCAGGCGTGTTCCTCCATTACGCGGTACAGTAGATAATACTATTTAAATGCAAATCCAAGGACTTCAGACATGATCAGAGTATGTTAATACTCACACGAACTGTAAAAAAATATTCGTGCCACACCAAGTAAACAATAAACAACAGACAACGACTAACGAACGTATAAGCATGCCACATGGTAAGAACAAAAGCAAACTGAGAATCCTATGTTGCTAAGTCCACGCCGTCAACTCTTGGGGAAAACACCACAACTGTTTAAAACCCACATTAACTAAAAATTCATTAAAATTCACTGCATTTTGCAAACAGTACACAAGAAACACCACGAGAGAGTAATTTTTTACCACTGTGGAAACTTGAAAACACCACAACACATTGTTAGGGAAACAATTGGTCTGGCAAAACTGGCAGGAGCCACTAAAAATTCTGGTACAAAGTGCCAAAAAATCGTATTTGAGACGAAAAACTGGTACCACGTGTCATATCCACTGTTTCACACAACTATGTTATCGGTACAAAACAATTTTATGGAATTATAAAATTGGTACACATACCAAGAAAATTGGTACACATACCAAGAAAATTGGTACACATACCAAGAAAATGGTACGTTGTGTTCGTGAAAATGTTCATTTACCAATTTTGAAATTCCAGGTTTTTTTTAGAGAATTCCCTAACTTTTCCCTGACTTCTTCAGAAGTCTTAAATTCCCTGACTTTTCCCGGTTTTCCCGGTCACTCGCCACCCTGACAATGTAAGTGTAACTGGTAATTAAAAGAATTCCTGGCCAAAGTAGTAAAAAAAGTTCTTCTGACAACATTAACATAAGACTCTGAAAATTACCTGCAGCCAAACACAAACAAAATTTGGTCCAATTTGAAGCACCTAGACAGAAAATTCAAAAGCCTGTACAATCCCAAGAGACAAAATTCCTAATTTAGCCCAGGAATTGCAGTGTGTCCATATTATAATGTAGTTTCTGCACATCCTATAAAGGTAGGTTAGGTGCAGCACCTTCAAATGAACAGAACAGGGTTTCTGATAAAATTATACATGTTAAGTGAATCATAGTCTGGCTGTGTGTGGTCTTTTATCATTTATACAGGAAAAGGCACAAAACTCAACTCTGAACATAAGGATCTGCCTCAGTCACCATAGTTAAAACCGTATTTCAACAAGGGCTACTGCCTTCACAGTAGACAACTTCTATACATCTTAATAGCTAGTAGACCTTATTTTTCAAAACACTGATGTATTATGCATGCATCTAAGAAAGATAAACCACCAGTATTTTGGCAGTGGCAGCATTCTTATGTAGCCAGTGACTACCTTCCTTAAAAGGAAGGAATCTTTTTTTTTTTATAAACGTTTTCATCTCTTGTATGTCTTGTTATGTCTTCATTTCATGTTCTTGTACCAGATGCAAGGCCTTTCGTTGTTGACTTTGCCAAATTTGTTTTAAAAATAAATAAATGTTGCAACAATCCAGTAACACAAAAACAAGGGAAAAATTATTTTATGTTTTTCCATCTTATAGAGTTAGCTTTCTGGAATGAGTTTGCTTTTAATAGGAAATCTGGAGGGGAAAAACAGCTCTTGAACTTAAGTAGCAGTTGTTGACAAGACAGCCAAAAACCACCAGCTAGAATTTTCTATAAAACAGATGGTTAGTCATCCATGAGCACCAATAACAATCATCTCACTGGATGACCTTTCCCATTGTTTATTCCAGCTTAAAAAAAACTGAATCCTATCAGAATATGCAGGATGAAAAACTACGTTTGTGATGCAAAGGAAAAAAAAGATGAGGCGGGAATCCAGATAATATGTGAGACGTCTACTATATGCTTTGTACATTGTTCTGTTCTTTAGTACATGTTATACAGCCACAAAAATATGAAGATTGTGTATTAAGTGTTCCTCGGATTGCCTCTATATTTTTATCCAAACTAGTTGACGCGCCGCGGGCGCATTGCTTCTATGGAGCCTCCTCACGGTCCTGCCGACTATCCTTCCCCCCTTCCTTTATGACGTCACAAGCCCTGCCGGCCGGCCGCCAGACGCGCTGCCGCCGCCTGTAAGCAGGCAACCCGCCACGCACTGCAGTGCGTGGGAGGCATACCCACCCCTCTGAGCATCGTGCGGCCCTGGAGCGAGCGTACCATTCTGCACCTCCCGGCCCCGGACTGCGCAGATAAGCTATCACCGCCACTCCTTCCCTCCCCCGCTCGCCCTGGCTAGCAGGGCATATAAGGCATGCAGAGAGCAGAATCGGAGGAAGTTACGCCAGGCAGTTCCGGCAGTTCCGCCGGGAAGTTCCGCCAAGAAGTTCCGCCAGCTATTGCAGCGACTCGCAGCCTTCCAGCGGCCGCCGTCACCCGCACATGCAGTACAGTGCGAGATCCGAGTTCACGCCTAGTTTACCGCACAATCGTGTAGGGCAGCCCTCGCCCTTTTCGCCGAGTCTCGTTTCGTGTTAGGTGGCAGTGGGAAACTGTTTGACAGGGGAAGCTACCTTGGGTACAGGCTGGGGCTGTGCATTATTTATAATAAACACAGCTCCACCTTAACTCTGTTTGTCTGCTTTGCTCTTTTCCCTCCTGGTTTATTTTCCAAATCCCACCTGTCACCCTTCCAGACTCCAACCCGCGACCTCTCGCCCCGAGGCCAAAGTATCATCATAGCTAACTCTCTTGCGGCCCTTCCGGCCTTCCCAGCAACGTCTGGGATTTTCGTCATTGGTTAGCTCGCCGGCCTGGGATCGCCGGCGCTTCCAAGCGGCGTCGACCGATCGCAGCGACGGAGGGCGCCAATACGTGCCTTGCGTCATCCCGCAGCTCACCGACTGGGATAGTCGGCGCCTACCAAGCGGCGTCGTCGATCGCAGGAGGCAGAGGGCGCTGATAGGCCTCTCCGACGCCCCGCATCACCCACAGCAGGCGCCAGGGCGCAGTAGCATTGGCCCCCTGGAAGCCGCACCCAGAGTTTCCCCCAATAACCTCGCGAGTCAACCCCCTTAGCGCTGCACGGTTTGTTTCATTTCTCTAGTTAGAATTGGGCCTCGAGGTGGGAAAGTCTCCCTCTCGTTAATCCATTCAAGACAGTATTGCCCCACCTCCTCTCCCAGAGGCTCATCGTTGAAATCAAACAACCACACCTACTGCAGCACCCGAGACCTTTCCCAGCAAGAGCCCTGTTTACGGAGCCACAAGCACCCTGCTCCCAGGGGCCAAACTAAAGGTAACTTCACCTTAATACCTCCAACGAGCGTCATAGTGATGCATGTTACATCATACTTTCGAAGAACGACTAAAATTCATGTACTATTCTGCTGAGTACACTCAGGGTATTAAAAGTAATATCATTTAATACTCAGTAATTACCTCAATAAATGAATGGTTTAAAAAATTGTATGTATCGCTAACTTCTACCCAAAATAATGATTTCTGTTTAATAATATAAAGTTAGATATTTCCTGAAAATATACAACAAAATAATTGTTAAAAATAATATAAGAGGTTACAATTGTATTGTGAGGGGGCTCTACTACTTCTACGATATTTGTTGTTGTAGTTACGGAATGATGTTGGAGGTTATGATGTCCCTGTACCTGCGACGACAGTTGTAAGTGGGCTGTTCGTGTGTTGTTTAGTTTACTTAGTTACTGCCCTTCCTCCTTATTCCTTGTAGCTACCTTCCATTACCAACAGCAGCTGATTATGGCTAACAACAGCTCTGTCAAGTCCTCCAGAAATAAAGTATTTCTCTTTGGTTTTATATGCCCGGATAGTCAGAGATATTTTGAACAGTGCACGCGTAGAGAAGATATTAAGTAAAAATATAAAAAAAAAAGATTTCTGTTCTTTTTTGTTTATTAGTGGTTCACCTGTCGTACATAGAACAATTGTTGCTTAACCACTTAAATTCGCTCCCGTAACCTTTTCAGCTTAAAAACATAAACATAAATCGGTGATATCAGTGCTTGACTTGACGTAGTCTAGAGTTTTCATCCAGATCTTTCGGCAGTCGTGATATGCCTGGGTTTGCTCAACCAGCAACAAAATAACTACAGAATACACATTTCTAAATTCTCCACGGAGAAGTAAAAAAAAACGTAATATCCACTAGTGCACCTACCTAATTTGATATACTAACGAGTCAAAAACATAAAAAGAAAAAGAATATCATCCGCAACACTGCCCTCTTTACTCACGAATCCGCCCTCTAGGCTTCACACCCCCCTCTACCACGTCTAAACTTCCTCACCCTTCCGCCATGATGCAACTGCCTAAAACACTCAGCCGGCCATATCCCGGCGACCGCACACTAGCTTCGATGCATCACAACTGCCTCCTCCCGGGCGGACACCAGCACTTACTCAGCCAAGCGGCAGAGTGATACATCTGGATCCAAATTGCTTAAAAAACTGGTCAACTGACATTTATAACCTAAAAATTGTATGTAACATAGTCACTGACAAATTTGCAAAGCGTTTTATTCCATCATCAAGTTTATATATTAGAGATGTGCAGCATCATCAATCTGTCGCCTATCACCACCTTTTTAGTGTTCTGTTGCAGACGGCACTACCACCCACATCGATCGAGAAACGCCCTGCAGAGTCCCAGCATTCCAGCACATCCCAATACGTGCCTCCAAGCGAGTGAACTCTGACCTGCCTGCCAGATAAATTCATCCTAACACAGGCTAGCTCAGAGCTTATTTGAAATTTTAAAAGCCAACACTTCTCTGTATGTGCTTCCAACCAAGTGAACTTTGACCAGCCTCCCAAATAAATCCCATTCCAGGAGAAGCAAGCTAAGAGGCTACTTGAGATTTAAAAAAACTCCAAACAAGGCAAAATATAAGAAAAAGTTACTGAGAAAAGTTGCTTGAAATTAAATAAGCTTCAAAATGAGTCCAAACATGATATGACTCATACAAAATTAACACATAAAAAACATTTAACACTTTTATCTTGCCTTAAGAGTTAAATCTTATTTTTTTAAAAAAATTTTTATGTTAATTTCTCTACTAGCATCCCCAATTAATATGTTGAATCCCGCCGTATACCTCCTTACTGTTGGCCTACTTAAATTGTTATACACAACAAAAAAAAATATATATTAAGACAAAAAAATTGAAATTACTATATACGAGGCCAAGCAAGTGCTACGTGCCAGTGCACGTCACAATATATTAAACAGTCAAAAATTTACACTATGGCGCAAAATAAATTTAATATACACTAGGATGAGAACACATACAATTTTGTTATAATCCAGATGATAAATCCCTCTTCCCAATGTGCAATTAAAGCATCTGTAACTTAAGTACTTCACAATACCTGCACATAAGCATTAGGATAGACAGGTGCAGCACCAGGCTTTTGTTGGATTACGCCAACACCAACACCCACACCAGGCTGCTGTTGCTGCCGGGATGACATCTCTGCATTGATTGGTAAGTTCCATGCTTCTTCTATCGAAGGCAGCTGCCGACGCCTTTTGAAACATTTCCAGCATTTGGGTCACTGCCAAATAACTACGTAAAACACATACCATATACCAAAATTTTCATTTCAGATTTTAAGTACCAAAATTAACACGGTAAAATTAAAAAAAATTAAACTTGAACAAACTAATTTCTATGGGACCCTCGCATCTACGAAACACAGAGATATAAACCCATATATAAGAATATTAGCTCTCCAATGTGATGAAGTTCTTAAGTAATGACTACTAATTTTCAAAGAACTATATTTAAACAAAAAACATAAATTAATATTTTGTAAGCAGATATGTACAGTTTTTGTTTTGTAGTTGTCTGCTAGGTACATGATATCATCAAGGTTAAGTCTCCAGAGCACTACGAATTTTCAAACAAAATTAAGCACATTAGTAAAGTAACTTATTTACAAGCATCATAGCAGCCACCATGTAAGGTTGCATCTCTGAATTAAAAGGCTTGGTAAGGAATTTAAGAAAACTTGTATAACAGCCGGAACTATCTTTACAATTACAGCAGACCACAAACACATGGGTGTATCATTTACTTTTTGCAAATTCACACACCATGGGGCCAATTGACAGCACAATCACAAACGATGTCCAGGAACTGAACACCCATGCAAGAGTATCGATTGTGCGCTCAGAAACATGTCAGCGAGCACAATAATCAAAAAGTGTACAGCAGTCAAAGGACCTTGGCTCCGTGGAACAATATAGTCTGCTTTTGTCAATTAAAATACATGTAATTAGTTTTGCCTGGCTACTGTGTGATCTAATGTAAATCCAGCTTTTTTATTTCATTTATTAATTATGTTTAAAGCTGGGCTGATGTCAGCCATGATAATTGGCTGATGTGGTTAATTTCGTTTATATGATCTGCATAACATAGCAGTTTATTTCAGTATATTATTGTCTAGTATGCTCTCAATTATATTTTTCCACCATTTGCATTATTTCAGGATGAGTTTGATTGCCATTTAGTGCACTGTAATAATTTCCCACACATCAAATCACAAAAATCTTTCAGTTTTCCTGATATTCATGTTTTCACCACCACAAGTATATGTAATGTAAACACAAGATGTCAGCCACAGATGAATAAAAGATATCAAACCTTCGTGCAAACATAAAACTGAAAAGAAACAAATTGCGCCAAATGCCCCAACAAAATGCCCATAATACTTGCGCTCATGGCACAAGAGTCTGTGAATCCAAAATGGTGACAAGAAACTCTACTGCAGCTGCTGGTGTCATCAAAATTTCCATCTCGAGCATTGTCAATTGCTTCTATGACATTGGCAACATTGTACTTGTGACATTTTGTGTTTACAATTATAGATATATCAGTAATGGTACCTTTAACCTGCAAAACCTATTTGAAAAAGTATTACTACAAACAGGTGTGCTTTTAAACAATTTATTAATAGTACACTGTCTTTCAGCAGTTGTAAAAAAAAAACTATCTGTAGTAGACAATCTGAAAATCCTGGAGTAGTGTGACAAGTGCATGGGGACGCATATTGAACCGACACAAATGTTCCATTTCTGTCCAATTTCGTAACTACAACTGTCTAAAATTGTTATGATGTAGCAAAAAAGGCTGCACAATGTTAACCAGGCATGAAATAAGTATAAATAAGCAGTAATAACATTCTTGAAAATCTAGTATGTATATAGTTAAGCACCCTGTGTCCCTAACTCTGTAATTCGAAAATTCTAACATCCACGTGTATTATAAGACGTGATCCCTGTTGCGATTCGAGTGATCACAACTCGAGTTACAACATTCTGTTATTTACTCGTGTGATGTCTGCGCACTTATTTTTAAAGCCTTAAACTAGTTTTTTTTTAAAAATTAGCATAATATCTACCCCTGTATTTTCAACATGTTCTGCACATGAATGGATTAGCGAGATTATCTTGCCTTTATTTCCAGGACACCAGAAATCTTTGCCTATATTTAAAAAAAAGCATGACATATGGATAAATGTGTACTCTGAAATTTTTACACAATTTTTTTTTCTGAAAACCCTTCATAATGTCCGCACCCGATCTTCCTAGTTAAAAAAAAAGATTGAATTACTGCAGACCTTATGTAAGTAAATACAATATAAAAATTGCAAACAATTTCTCTAAACATAATGAATGAAGACATTAACTTGTAGAATACTACTCTTAAACAATATTGTTGATGAAGCCAAGCTGGTGAGCAACTCACTTGCTGTTGACACTAGGCATGGGAGCGCTTGCAAGGTGACTCTGCAAGTACTTGATACGCTGCCCCAGATTGGGATGCATTCCTCCAGGCAGTCGCAGCTGCTGCACACTTGATGTTGACAAGTTACTGCCACTACAACTACTATTGCTGTTGCTATTGCTGTTGCCGTTTGGACTCACTGGGCCACCTCCAGCTGTTCCTAGCCCTCGAGTTGCATTTATGTAACAAGCATACGCATCTCGAGGCTGATTGCAACTCTCGTACAAAATTCCTGCACATAAACAATTCACACGTACACTTTAGCTACTCAAAACTTCTATCTTCAAAATCCAGTGTTTATCCAAAAACCTGTTGACAGGCCTCAAAATGGTCTAATATTTCTAAATTGTGAATATAGTGACTGTCTGACTTGCAAAAATGACTACGAAGTAACTATAAAGAAAAAATGTGACCAAAAAGTGACTTTACATAAACGTAATCAATGACACCATTTGTACCTTTTTACATAAAAAACACTATATACTTGTTAGCTCTGTATTCTATGCTAGCTTTATAAAACATGTATCATAAATATTGCTAACCACTCATTCTTAATTTTTGTGTTATAACCACACATTCACTAATTTATTTTGAAGATTAAAACCATGCCTACTTTTACTCACGTTCCATATGTACAATACTAGAGACACCCGTTTTCTGTGAACATATTTTAATAATTTAGTCAATTTTAATGAGATGCTCTCATTAAAATTTTTTTATGTTTTTCATGTCATTTTGTCATAAATTTCACTCATTTTTTAACATTTCAATATCTATTGGAATAGTACTGAATGTGTACAATGTATCTTATACTGGTAACCTATACATTTGTGTTCCTCTTCTTATATTTCTGATATAAGAAACAATAATTTTATCCTCATTATCTTCATTGTTTCTTGCTACCAGTAAATATATACTGAATTATGTCAGTTGTTTCGTGCATTTTTCGCAGTTCATTAAGAAAATTTAATGCTATTTCCCAGAGACACGAATCCTGGCAACATAACATCACTACAAACATAAAATTCACTGCTCATAAATTCTTTTTGCCATATTAAATTATAAATATAGTATTAACATTATCACTACATACCACAAAAAAAATAAACAGATAACATTTAACAAGCTACCATGATAATAATAAATGCTTTGCCATTACATAACCAAAACAACCTTAATTTTTCAGCCGAATTTGATTCTTTTGAAACTCTTTTCGCAGTCGAAGACTGATTTTGTCAATTCGCGTACAATAAATACGTCTCACTGCAGAACACTCAAAAATTGAAAAATGTTCATAATTTTGCATGCATTTATACATTTCGTGGTTTCAAACAGAGATGAGAACTTTCTTGCTAACTATTGTGACCTAAGGCTGCGATTGTGATCATAAATATAGTTCCAGACACACCTCTGCCAGATAAGCTTACAATATTGACAAGCTTACCAAGTCAGCTTAAATACGGAACAAATAAATACAAAACAAACTGAAAATTGTATTTACCTCCCTCCATTAACTAAACTGAATTTTATGTCGCAGTTTCGCTGTCAAAAAAATTCAAGCCACTTTTGAGCACTTAATAAAAGTGAAAAAAGTGAAAATGAAGAGGTACTCATTCAGTATTTTCTATGAAATGACCAACCTCGTTTATTATGAATCACTAAATGCCTCAAAGTCAGTCACTTTTTTTTCACTTCTAGTCACTATTTTTGGCTAGTCAGTGGAAATTTATTCATATTTAAAATAATAAATTTCAGTAACTGTGAGCTAATTCTTACTAAAATAATTACCATTTAATTTGGTAATTAGAATTACTCATTCAACAGTAAGAATAACAGTTTCCTTAATTAGGTTAGTACAGCCTTATCCGCAAACTTCGTATCCACGGTTTTCACCAACAGCGGTTGCAAAATGAGGAATAAAATTTAATATAAATATTAAATTCTTAAGATTTGTATATATGTGCACCGCGCAGTGTGCCGCACAAATAACTAGCGCATCACTTGTAGCGCACGAGAGCAGCTAAGTCTTGTGTTGTCAGCTCCTGTTATCTTCTTCGTTGCGCAATGTGGTGAGTGTGCACGGTTGTCGTTAGCATGATGCGGTGCAGGCGGCGGAGGTACTTCACTCGCGTACATCCTGTCGCTCGCTGCATGTTTACAAAACAAAATTATTTGATTTCTCACACGAGCCACGTTGCCTGCTCGCTAACTGAGTCTACGCAGAACACATACGTGTATTTAATTACACTGTCTTGTTTGCCACCTGCACGTAGGGCACTACCTTGAAGTGCATATGCAGTATGCAATTATACACTATTCCGTGGCCTGTAGCGTAATGTTTCCTAAAACAAAAGAATGCAGTGATCATTCTAAACCGAAGAGAGATCGCTAAGTTCTTAGTTTCACTGACAAAATGAAAATTCTACATTTAATAAAAGACAACATGTCTGTTACAAAAGTTGGCCTCAGGAATGGGGGGAAAAAATGAGCGTATCAATCTCATGTCCCAAAATTAAGCATGACAAATATGATCAAGCGTAATTACTGCATCGAAAACGGCTGAAAAAATCACACCGAGTTAATTTTAGAATAATCAGAGGCGCTATATTAAAATTAAAACTGCTAAAACTTTGTCCTTATCCATGTTTACAGAGATTTAAAATTTTTCATTTACGCGAGAGAAACAAAAATTGCGCTAAGTCAATTTTAGTGTAACCAATGATGCCATATTAAAAACGAAAATTCTAACAACCTTAAGGCGGCCACCTGGTGAACGGCTTGTGTGTGTGAGTGGTGAAAATCGATGAGGCGCTACGAGTGATGTCGGCCGGCACGTGTATTGTGATATCGCCTCTACGTCCAGAATCGTAAACACACCCGCAGTGTTCGCGCTGTAGCAATTTAACTGTGAGACATTAAGCGGTGACCCTATCATTTGATTGAACGCATCACTGTAGCAAAGTCCGTTGTACTTGTTGACCTGAATTTCGAACAAATCCGTTACATACATCTTGTGAAACAACAGTGTGAAAAAGCAGATTCTAGCCAAGTTTGAGGTCTATAAAATACAAGGAAAACCTTGTATGCCAGTTTGGCTTGTTGCAAATACAGGCGATATGCTTCTCGTTAAGCGTGGGACACTGGCTCTTATTGCTACGACTTTCCCACGCGTCAAAGGTGGAAATTCGACAAATATTTTGTGTTTGTAATCCTATTCTTTTCTGTAATTTATGTGCACGTCATGAAAACAAAAAATATTTACAATTGCAAAATATGCACGCCTATGTAGTCGTAGTTGTGACTGTTCCGCTGTTATTTTGTGTGTTTTACTGACAAAGAATAAGCAAGCACTAAACGCAAGAAATAGTGTTATCAAAAATAATTCTATCAACTCTCGTGTGGCAACACTCCCTCTTTGCACATAGCATGTTTTAGGCAGCGTAGGGTGGAGGGATAGCGTTGCGCAATGCAATATCAGCAGCGGCCGACCACCTGGCTCGTCGCGCGCTACTGCCATTTCTTCGCATTCTCACAGTGTGGCTGCCGTTGTATCTAACACACGCCACATTGCACACGCTACATGTAATATTTTACGATATTCAAATGTTGTGGGACACTTTATGAATGTATTAAATATCTGTACCTCGCAGTAGTACAATTGCACTTGAAATTATGGGTTAAAATTTATTTGTAATTTGCATATGGTGGTTTATATAGGTTATTAAGGTGTCTTGACTATTCATGGCTTTCACTATCCACGGATTTTCTGGAATGAAATACAGCGGATAAGGCGGGCAGACTGTATTTATTTAAAAGTTAAATGATTCTGTTTATATCTAGTAAATTTTCAATATGTACTTATAGCTTAAATTGTTTGTATTTGAATTTAACTAAACTATATTTGTTGCAAGCAATAAAATCAAAGACTGTTGCTGATTGGTTGAAACAAAATTTTAAATTTAATGTTTCTTTAATCTAGTAAAAGGTTAATACTTAATATATTTGTATATAATTAATTTGGAAACTAAAATATTAATGTTTGTAATTATTTGAAAATATCATGCGTTCAAAATCTACTTTAACCATGTAAAACATAATATTTTTAAATTGTTTCCTGTAATGGCAAGCCTCTAAGTAGTCAAATACCTCTAAAAAAAGTAAATATAGTGACTGACTGACTTGGAAAAGTGACTACGAAGTGATTATAAAGGGAAAAAAGTGACCAAAAAGTGACTTTACATTAGTATTCAATGCCACCATTTATACCTTTCTTATGTGAAAAAACACTGAATACTTGTTACCACTGTATTACTATATGAAACACATGCATCACAAATATTGCAAACTACTTATTTATATATTTTTTTACTCTGTACTCATGTTTCACGTGTATGATGCTAGACACACCTGTTTTCCGTGAAAATATTTTAATGTTTTCGTCCATTTTAATAAGATTCTTTCGTTAACAATTTTACTGGTTATCATGTCATTTTGTCATAAATTTCACAAATTTTTACACGTCAAGATATATTGTTGCAATATTGAATGTGTGCAAGGGGTATCTTAATTGAGTTAAATATTTGAATATAAATCTGTAACTTAATGTTTAATGGTAGAAAATCTGCATGAACGTGTGAACATTTAGTCTGTGTGTTGTATAGATCTAAATATCATAAAATACATATGAATGGAATGAGAATATACAGGTTTATATAACAATGTTAATAAACACAAGAAATAAAATTTATTCTAACTGTAAAATCAGATATTTCATGAACAAAAAAAGTGCAATCAATTACGTTTTGCTGACCTTCCAATGTTTTACATTACACACCTAACAATTTTAAACTGTGAGATAACTTTACTTGTTCATATTTTACAAAATAGCGTTGGTAGGGGGCCTATTAATAATTTCAAGAGGCAAACAAAGGGATTAAGAATTTATAACTTCGAATAACCTAAACCTTTGTGTTCCGCCTCTATATTTCAGATTTAAGAGTTAGTCGACCATACCTAATTTTTTATGTTTGAGGTATGGAAACGGGGAAGGCGATAAGTCAATAACTCGTCCGTCAAACACCTCATCACTTCTAGACGCAGAGTACTAAACTAACCTGCAGTGTTTTCGTAGTAACAGTTTTTCAACGGGACTTCAAGCGTTGACCTTATAATTTTATTTGTGGAAAGTATGTGGCAAAGTTCAATGCAGGTTTCTACGATTGTTTTACGATTACAGTTGATATTTTCTCAGCTACAGCAATGAGAAAAAGTAATTTTTAGCAGTTTTGAGGAGCTTGATAATCATGTTTTTAATTATCAGACTGCATTTTTAAAATCATAGGGACTTAATTTGAACTGTGCTTTATTTCGTAGATAAACGCATTAGAAATATTTTTAGTAACTGTACATGAAAAATGACTTTCCGTATCACGCTATAGCACGTCTGTCGCGCCAGGTCCACTAACTCTAAAAAAGAATAATTCAATCCTTGTTGACTTCTTGTTTCTCGCACTGGTAAACTTTATTCTGTATTATGTGTATAGTTTCTTGCATTTTTTGGTGATTCGTGAAGTAAATTAAATTCTATTTCCCCGGGAGATGAATTTTGTCAAAATTACGTCACGTCATTACAAAGGTCAAATCTGTAGTTCTAAAATTTTATTTGCCTTTTTGAAATATAAATACAGTATTTATTTCATCACTATGTATGACAAACAAAAATAAACCAGGTAACTTTTAACAACCTACCAGGATAAGCAAACACGTTGCATTATGTAACCTAAACACTTACCATTATCCAGTTGACTTCGATACCCTCGAAACACTTTTCACAGTAGACGATTGATTTTGCCAATTCACGTACAATAGACATAAAGAATCAAAGACATGTCTTACTATGGAACATGTGAAAAATTGCAAAATTATCATGATTTCGCATACATTTATTAACTTTGCGATTTCAAACAGACGGGTATTTTCGTGGCGACTACCAAACTCAAGCAAGCTTACAATGTTGCCAAGCTTATCAAGTTCAAAACAAAAGTCATCGTCAAGCCTAAATAAGGTACAAATAAAAATAAAACAAACTAAAAATTGTTAACTTAACAGACTTTTTATGAGGCAATTTCGTATTTTAAAAAATTCAAGCCACCTTTGAGCACTTCAAAAAAGTGAAAAAAGTGGTAACTTTCAGAAATAGTGACTAAAAGTGACTTTGGTCAAAAATAGCAACTAGAAGTGAAAAAAGTGACTGACTTTGAGGCCTGCTGTAATGGCCGCGGGGTGGCACCACTGATGGGCAACGCTGGTTGCTAGCGCGCAAACTCGGGGAGTGGTTGGCAAGTAGTAGGCCGAGGTGGTTGTGTGTTGGCGGCCATGGAGTTTTTCTAGTGTTCAAGATGGCTTGACAGATTGTTGTGCGGGAGTTGTGACGATGGAGGTAGAACCAATAGGGTTTGGCTGGTAAAATGCCTTGAACGGGTGGTTCAGGGGCATCAGTAGGCCAAGACTTTCCTTTAGTAAATGTTTTCATGGAATTTGTGAAGTTGGATTTTTTTTCTTTTTAAGAGAAACTGATAAATTCTCGGTGATCACCGGCCTATAGTTTTGTTAAATGTAAACTTTTCTTCTGTTTGCTCAAAGGGTGCCTCCCGGCAGTCAGAATTTGAAGTATGTATAAGTTTGGAACATAACTTCATCAATAAACCCCAAAATTTGCGAGAGTTCTGCAGTTTCATTCCTCGTCTTGCGCTACGTTGTAAGAACCCACGCCCTTGATTTGATGATGTTGCTGAGCTAGTCGTGGACATGGAGGCATTTTGTCGACGTGCCACATTTTTGGTCGCCCATCGTGAAGTAACAGTAGCTGACGCGCTACATTTTTGGACGCCCATCGTGGGGCAGCAGTAGTAGCTGACGTGTTACAACATAAATGCCAGTCTTACCTATGCAACAGGTAAACTCCTGTTCCTGTAAGCTGTGATGATGGACTATCAGCCTCAATCGAGCAGTTTTAGAATACCCTTTTCCAAGCAGGGCCTGCTAAAGGATTGGTAGTATCTGCAAAATTAACTGGAACTGCCAGAGACTGTGTGAAAATGTTTAGTGCCACGATATTGTGCGGAAAAGTGACAGCATCGGTTTTGAATCCCAGGTGATGAGTTAAATAAATGACAGTCCCACGTGCAGTGACTTTACACTAAACATTTCACGTTACTTTTATTACACAACTCATTAAAAACTTTTGCCATAAATGTGCCCTGTGGAAAGATTGCAAAAAAAAATTTAATTGTCCTTATTGTATTTTTTTTTTTTTTTTAATTTTGTAATTTGCTAATGATTTTGCTTTAGTGTTTACGTTTTAAATATTACGTAATTTATTCAGATATCTTTTACAGAAGTTTTAATTGTCGCTTTCATTTCAAATTGTATTTCTGAAAGAGCATTATAAAGACTTTGCAGATACAAACGTAGATAGATGCTAATTTTATATATTTTTCAGTGTGTAATTTTTGTTTTTAATTTGCATGTAAAAGCATTCCACCAAGTTTGGAGGGAACACATGCCGCCGCATCTCTTGCCAAGTGCTATGTTCCGAAGTCTTTGCTTGGTAACCAAAGGAGTAAGTCGCACATGAAATGCAGTCTCGTCTCCCTGAGGCTACTCAAACTTTTTCGACCTAACAGTGTAGAATGCGATAGTATTAAAATGTATTAAGTTTTCTGGAACCTTTTTAGTGTTTTCGGTCTCGGGGATTAACACACGCATTGTTAGTCACTTGAACGCCCCATTGCAACATTCTCACTCGCAAAGTTCAATGTTGGCCTTGCACAAATTTTAGCAGCTTACGTAATCGTGCCGGGGGAAATTTAGGCATGGTATGAGGTGACCCACTCGAGGGTACTTCCGTGAATAAACTGGACATTCAGTTCAATGTATTTCAAGAGTTCTTATTTCGCAACAATGGGATCACCTACCAGCATCATTAAGTGGGTTCCACAGTATACAACAATCAACTGCCTGCATGCCGGGACGACATGAAGCACTGGTGCTGGAGTCCAGATTGACTACTGAAGGGCAGGTAGGACAAGTTTAGAGGCCATCTGGTCGTAGACCCACACCAAAACAGGTACTGGTAAAGTCGGGCACATTTCCTGTATTCCTGAATCTACCCTGGCCTATCCACCGCCCATGTTAAACTTGATTGAGACGAGCCGCCTGCAGCCTACAGTCAAACCCTTTTTAAACAATGTCAACTCTGACATCCAAGTCTAGATTATGACATTCTGAATCGGAGACTGCTTAAATTGAAAAATGGATAAATATTAGACACGTTAATCCGAAATAACAAACAGGTACAATGTTAAGTTGAAGACTTCCTGTAGTCTATTTCTGTAAGAACTTGTCCTGTGCATACCTGCCAACTTTTCAAAATGACCATCAGTATAACTTTTGCAGAATGTCACATTTTTGCGTAAACTGCACGAGGCAATTTTTGTGCCAAATTATATCAGTCCCTATGTCTTACAAACTGTACACATAATAACATATATAATATTTTAAAAGTTTATTTGTTTTTAAAGTAGACCTTATCAAGACCTAAATATGCAAAGACAATTATTTGCCAAGTTATACTTTGAACAATTTCCTGTTCACTTAATTCTTTGAAAATCCATCATTTTATTATAATTAAAATTTACACTTACATCTTTAAACAACCAGTAAGCACGGTTACAAATATAAATAGTTTCACAAAGTTTGATATAAATCTCAACTAGTTTTGTTTATTTTATGTGGCATGAAATAGCCCAGTACCAAACTGGATTGTTTTGAGACACGAAATACTGTAAGGTAATATTTAGCTCTAGCTACAGCGCCTTCAAAGTTACTTACGAAAATTCATGTTTATTCTGCGATTTCCACGTAGGCCTGTAACCTCAAATAGTAGTTACAATTAGGTGCTTCATACCATCTTCCATAAATTACTAATAAATGCAGTGCAAAATTTACGGTAGTAGTAATTATGAACCATTAGTTATCATATAAAATATTATTATTGTACGTATGCTTCACAATAAGAGCAAATAATTTTTCTTTCAAGTTCGCGACGGTATAAACACGCGCGCGATGCATTTTCTAACTTCAAAATTTCGTCACATCACACGGTAGTTATACGTCACATAGTGGAGAAATATTTTTAGTTTCAAAGTAAAAAATACAGCTTCCAAGCACACAGAAAAGCGCGGAATTGGACAAGAAACAACACACTAGTCGTTAAAAAATGCCCAACAACACGCACATCGCCATCATGTAACAGCCCATACAAGAAATTCACGGAATGGCTGTTAGCTATAAAATACACCAATAGGAAACCAGGAACAAAACACATACCGAAATTTGTTATTGGTTCCTATAGTATTCACTGTGACCAACTACTGACCGCACATTAAAAACAAATTTTACGAGTGTTTATGCACAGTAGCAAAGCGAAACAACACCGTAAAACAAGTTTCATGTTGGTACGCTTGCACAAAACAAATTTGTCCGCTATTCATTTGTAAATAATGGCATTAATGTACACACACAAATGTCGAACGTCCCGAAATCCGTAAAATTATGTTGTCCTCCGTAAAACGTATGTACCATCCGTACATTTTACGGACAATCCGTAAAAGTTGGCAGGTATGCCTGTGTATGTTATAGTATATAGGTAAGCAATGAGAAGGTGCGGACAGCAGTACCACTGTTTGTATCTCTATTGGAACAGAAGAGCCTATACAGTGTGGACAACAGTATTGTTTCTACAGCATGTTGGGCAGTAATATGTAACTGAAGCATATGAATGACAGCTTAGACCAGAAAAAAAAAACAGTAGGATTTGCTTAAATTCCGACGAAACATGCCCGAGGATTTAACTTTGGGGGGAGGGGGGAGGGCGAAGATGGATTTAACGAAACATCGATTTAGAGTAAACATTTTCGGGACTCATGGCATTTCGTTAAATCGGGGTTCTACTGTAGGAAACAGCTTACCAGTCATCAAACATTATGTACAGTAAACCCTCGATCTAACGACATCACACGGTGCCAGGAAATTGTGTCGTTAGATCACCAATGTCATTAGTCCTGAGGCAACTAAATTTGACCCCTCCCCCAATAAAAAATTTAATTTTTTTAAATTTATGTACAACAATTACGGCTTTAAAAAAAGGTTTTCATGGAAATTATAGTTTAGTACGATGAAAAGCTGTCTTCCAAATAATATGGTAGCCCACAATCCCCACCGTGACGTGGGTTGCAGAGCAGCACACTCTGTCTGGTCGTATAGGATACGGGAGAGAAGTGGCCGGGCCGCTGGCCTTGGCTTGCCTCCCTCAGCTCATTGTGAGCACGTGATTCAGCCTGCTTGTTTCATGCGAAGCACATTCAGACCACAACAGAACAACTCTTATTATTTACGTGAATGTATACGGCAACGATTTTTAAACCTTTCAGTACAGCCATTGAGTATTTTTTTATTGAGCAAGAACTGTTACAGCCTGTCGCCATTATAAGCATTTATGCGATACTATTACAAGTGTGTATCAAAGAACAAACATTAAAAATGTATGTACTTTTGAAAAATTGAACACCTATTATGAACACAAATTTAGAGCCACTCAAAAGGGCAAAAAATTGATTTTTTTATTATGTTATCCCGTATAAAACAACAATTGAATTACTAGTCGCTAGAAGTTGTAGGCCTATTGGAAAAATCATGAAACTATGCACAACTGACCAGTTTAATGCTCAGTACAGCAAATAGAGATTAAATGGCTCTCTGCGCGCTGGCTGCAGTCAGCCACTGTTGAGAGAGCATGAAACAAAAATTTTATCAGCCCACATGCCGTACACGGCAACAGGACTGTTGTGTTTGCGTCGTAGGCCATTTTCACACCGCAACGATTTCATAGTTACATAAGTGATCAATAATACAGCAAAAGTTGTCAAGGTCAAGCCTAGCTCAATTCTGCAGCTGGAGAAATAAGATAAGATAACGCTGGATTTTTTTCTTTTACGGACTGCTGGTCCCATTTTCTTTGCCGTGCTGTAATGAGGGCGGAAAAAAAACTGTGTCGTTTCTTCAACCCCCATCCCCCTGGGCTATCACAAAACACGGAAACATGGGAGAATCGCCTCGCCGAGTGGGAGAGGAAAAACAAACGCATGGCTCTGCTTTGTGGCAAGACAGGATGCTAGTTGCATGTGACAATCAGACAGTCGGCAGTTCATGATGCATAAGCAAGCACAATCTGGCTTGTTTCACGGGGCAGAGAGGGAGTTAATTTTTATTGGCTGGCATGGACAGTCAGGAGGGATTGTATCTATGTTTGGCAGTGTGTTTCTTACAGCACAGCACTCACAAACGAAATTTCAACAAGGATGATTTTATTTAAATTTTCAATTTCAAAAAATTTTGTAAATAACAATTGCTATGCCACGTCGCATATCGAATTGCATAGCTGAGAACTGAGATATGGATACGAGGAGGAGTGTGAGAAGGAAGTTCAGGCAGGAGGAAGCTTGGAGAAGTGAGGGGGAGCATTAGGAGGTAAGGCAGCGTTAGTCATCACGTCTCACATGTGTCAGTGTTGCGTGGGTGGCCTACGCACCCGGCGGGCGCTTCAACTATATTCCAGCCGGAGTTTCTAGCATTTTCAAACAGTTTTTTTTCACAGCTGCACATTACTAATTTATAACTGCATTATGTTATTGTTTAATGTACGCATAATTGTTTTTAATTAACATTTTACTGCCATCTATTTCACTTTGCTCAGCTTTGATAAATTTTTAAAATATTAATTTTTACACTGTTCCTGGAAATTATGTCGTACGATCACCGATGTCATTAGATCCAATGTAGTTAGATCGGGGGTTTACTGTAAGAAGAAAAAAGGAAATAATGCTATATGGTTGTAATAAGAACTGTTCCGTGTCCACTACTCAACATTTGATTCAGAAGAACTATCCCCTGGGTCAGATACCATATTTCCATATCCTCCCACAGGACATGGTCTTCACTGCCATCAAGTGCATTAGACAGGCAGTACTTTTTGAATCCTAGCACAATAGATTCTAGAAGAGAACAAAAAAAAAAAAAAAAAAAAAAAAAAAAAAAAAAAAAAAAAAAAAAAAAAAAAAAAAAAAAAAAAAAAAAAAAAAAAAAGACTGTTTATAAAAATAGGCCTACACAATTTTAAAACCAACAGAATACATAATTTGTTTTGTAGAGGCCTAGATGTTTTGGTTTACCTTGCGAGACACTGTCCCTACAAAACCTCTGAAGGCTTCTTTAGTTTGCCAGTTGGTGTCAGTGGGCAGTATCCAGCAAGCAGCCAATCTTCATACTGGTGGCGAAGAACATCTTTGAAGGGCTTTTTCACACAGACATTCAACACTTGGAGTTGCGATGTCATGCCTCCTGGTATTATTAACAGGTTAGTATCAGAGTACTGAACAGCAGACTTGACATTGTCTTCAACATGTTCCTTGAAAGCATCTGAACACAACAGTCCACACTGCTTGAGAAGAGCCCCAGGTCTTGTATTCCAAGCAATGGGTAGTCCAACATCAACTCAGTCACTGGTCATCCATCTCTCGTTGCACTTTAAGATAATGCTGCTTGGTAACTTCTACTTGGGAAGGGTTTTTCTTTTCAAGATAACAAACGGAGGAAGTTTCCGCCCGTCTGCTAACAAAGCCAACATAACTGTAGTGCAAAGCTTCTAGTTTCCTAAAATTTTCAATAAAATTGTTTTTTACCTTTTGTGTCGACAGTTCTGTTGGAAATCATATCAAAGTACACCGGCATCTCGTCTGTGTTTCCAATCCGGGATAGCAGATAAGAATGTTTCTGGTGAAGTCTTATTTCCCACTGGTATTCCAACAGTTTTTCTTCAAACTCTTTTGGCAATTTTTAAGTGATTGTTGTTGTTCAGCTCAATGACCAGCCATTCCATCTTACACACCATCCGTTGCTAGCTTTGAACTATGCTCGAGGAATGATTCGTGCAGTTGCAGTTTCCATTGCCTTCATTCGAATTGTTTCCCGCGACACTGGAATTCCATCGTGATGCTTCTCCTGCACAAACTCTAACACAACTTTTTCCACTTCATTATACCTTCCTTTTTTCGGCCTGCGAAATGATTTCCTTTTGCTAGAGGAACTCTACAATTTATCTTCACAAAGTCTCCACAAACGAACATTTACTTCGGTAACCAAATAATGCCTGGCTGCTGTACAGTAATAAATTTTTGCGTAGCTAACCACCATCAGTTTAAAATTTGCATCGTAACTATATTGTTGGAATTTTCTTTGCTGCAATGCAGGCGAACCTCTTTTCTGAACGCTGTCGCTCATAATTTAAATAACACGTGCATTCATTAAGCTAACCTTCAATAATACAAACAGGAAAAATTAAGAGTAATTTCATAGAGTAGACACGTAAATAGAGAACACCAAAAACAAGCGCACGTTCATGAATGTGACACCATTTTGGTCATCGTGTGATCTTCGGTTTTATTTGAGCCAAGCGTGAGTACATTAAGTTACGGAACAACATTCTTGGTACATGTGCACTAATGACCGTATGAAAACAGCTCGCACACATCTGCGTAAATAATGGAACACACCCTACAGTTTGTTTTGTTTATCACCTCCATGTTTTACTGTGACTTTGGTACGTAACTTTTTAACTATGGTTGCCACGTATTGAGAAACATAATGTCGTGTTTGTGAATAGGTATTAATTTTTTTTAATGTTTTAATTGCCACATAATGAAATGCTTTCACATTTAGAAAGTTTCACCCTACTGAATTAGACCAGAAACATGGACTATGAAAAGGAAAAGGAGGTGGACAATGAAGTTAACTGCACTTTTTGTTGTCACTATGTTATGTTTACTTTTAATATTTTGGAGACTTGCAGTAAAAGGAAACTCTATTTCCCAAAAAACACACTTTTACATGCGTAAATATTCATAATATGTATATATTTTTTTTTTTTGTTAAGCGAATATAAGAATTATTCAGTCAATACGGTAATTTCTTTTTGAAATTGCATTATGGACTGAAGAAAATAAGCTTGTATAAATTTGGCACCTTATTTTAAATTTGTTAAAATTTTGATTACATACTATAGAACGATTTCTTGTTTCCAAGAGTATTTGGCATTACTTTGAACGGATTCTGATAAAACAGCAAATTATCATGCATTGCTGGAAGTGCTGATCTCCTATTCTCGTAAGTATTACAGTAAAGACAATATCTTGCTGACAAACTTAGTTCTAATATAATTTCATACTTCGCAGGATGACACCTTTATTTACTTTTTTTTTTTTTATGAAATTCATGTTTTCAGCATTTGAAAGTAAAAAATTACCACTGTACAAAAAAGCTACTATCTATATAGCAAAAAATAACAAAAACCACGATTTTTTTTATTTTGCCACTCTGGCTTATACCCAAGTTGTTTTCCATTGGCTCATTCAAAATATATCTGATAGCCAATCAGGAATACTGTTGTTTGGCGTGCCAGTACCGACTGTGCACTGCTCTCCAAATAAAACACTGGCATCATAGATAATGTGCATGAATGAAACTGGTACAGAAAGAACAGTACATACTACTTACTGCTACATCTCATCCCTGACAGTAATAACAATTAGGTAAAATTGTTACTGCCATCAGTGGCCAGTCACCCATTTTGCTCGACGAGCTGGATCACAAGTACCAGAGGGATACAAGGAGGCTGTTCAAAGATAATTCCAAGAGTGTTGCAATGTGTTCACATCCTCAAACAGTCTCAAGAGAACAATATTTAAACAGAAAATTAATGGCTTTGAAAACCTTAGTACGAACATGAGACTTACAGCACGTCAGAAAATGCTACACTTGTGCACCGAGCTCTTAATAAACAGTAACATTGTCAGTTTGCACAGAATTTAAACTACAAGTCACTGTCAACACATATTTGGAGTCTGGAAGAATACAAGGCCAAACTATAAGCAAAAAAAAAATTGTGACTGCTAATTACAAAGTCACTTATCCTTAAATCAATACAAGTGAAATTACTACAAAGAGAAACCTTTCTCTCAAGATCTTGACCAGAATTTTGTTATTTTCAGAAATTCATTACAGTACGACAAAATTTGTTGCATTTTCGTGAACTGTAGACACCCATAGTAGTCTTTGAAAACCCGCACTGACATTTTCCCACCATGTGTTAATCAGGAAACATTTTTGTGACCAAGGGCCTGGCCGGATCAGCTATGCTAATGGGTATCCTGTGTTATTAAGTAGGATTCTGCTCTTGAAATCCGACATCAGATATTAAAAAAAAAAAACTGTCTCCTTTTGAACAACTAGATGTAAGCTTTTACGTTATCTGTGTTTCGCGTGATCAAACATGCTCCTACGGCCATGAGCAATGTTTACATTCCAGGTGCGAATGTTGCTAAACAGCAACTTCTCCCCTTTGGTTGATTTTATCATGTATTGAAATTATTATGCATTTTCTTTCCTAAATGCCTGAAAATACATCTCTCTAAATTTACCACTCAATTCACAAATATTTTTCCACACATGCCATAAATCATACAAATATTGTTACAAACATTTTGTGCCAACTGACTACCCATGCACAGGCTATAGACATTCACTGGTATTCACAAACTGAGATAGTGACAATTACGAAGACTTAGGCACTATCTAAAAATAAAAATTGACCGATGACATGCAAGAGTTGAGAAGCCTTTTTTTTTCTGTCAGCATGATGCATCTCTACCATATGATAATAGGACACGTATAGAACAGAGCAATTTTACGATAAATGTAAGTGGAATTTTCAAAAACTTTAAAATTTTAAGCCCTTTCTCATAAACTCAATCAACTATGGCATCAAATATGTGAATTTCATGGGCAAACCATTAGAGTTGGGAGGTGTGAGCTAAGTTTAAACCCTTTTTGCTCTTTTTTATTTACTTATTACATACTGTAAGGGGCTTCCTCCTTATCTGTTACTGCTGGTTGGTGTTGTTTATGTTGTGTTCAGGTGGGGCTGTAGCTGTTCCTTTTGCTAGTGCAAGTAGTTATGCCGGCAGTACAAAGACGAAAACAAACGCACTGACGTAGAGGTGGTGGCTATCATACTGATGCCCGGATAGCAGTGAAGTTAATCAGCCACAGATGAATAAATAAAAAAAACACAATAATCGGTATTTTTTCTCTTTTTTTATTTAACCTCTTTTGACGAAATTCACCATTCAAAGGCAATTCACATAGTGAGTGCTCGCCCAAAGTTAGTTGAGGTGGATTTTATTTTTTATCTACATATTACGCCTTTCCGCCTGCCCTCAGCAGTGGTACTTGGCCTGGCACTTTGTCTACCTTAGTAACTGACTGTGCGGTTATTAATCACTACTTCTGGTTACTACATCACTATAAAAGAAAAGGCTGCATGCCTAAAAGAGAGACAAAAAAAGAATCTCTGCTAACGATTCCATCCTATAGGCTTCACAGCCCCTCTACCATGTCTAACACGTCCTCTTCCTGCCGCCATGATGCCCCAACTAATCAAAAATTTGCCTGCCATCTTTCCGCGACCGAGTCCAAGCTCCGACATATCACGACTGCTTCCTCCCGGGCGAACACTCTGACCTACTCGGCAGAGCAGCGGAGGGATACATCAGATCCAAATTGCCTAAGAGCTGGTTAACTGACATTTACTAAGGAAACAAACTATGTAACATAGTTACTGATAAATTTACAAAGAGTTTTATTCCATCATACCAGCTAAATATTCATTAAGTTTATTAATAGGGAACGTGCAGTGTCATCAATCTGTCGCGGATCACCACCTTTTTCGAGTTCTGTTGCAGACGGAACTACCACCCACATCAATCGAGGAACGCCCTGCAGAGCTCCCGCATTCCAGCATGCCCCTGTACGTGCCTCCAAGCGAGTGAACTCTGACCTGCCTACCAGATAAATTCATCATAACACAGGCTAGCTAAGAGATTATTTGAAATTGTAAAAGCCAGCACTTCTGTAAGTGCTTCCAACCAAGTGAACTTTGACAAGCCTGCCAAATAAATTCCATTCCAGGAGAAGCAAGCTAAGAGGCTATTAGAAATTTTAAAAAATCCAAACAAGGCAAAATATAAGAAAAAGTTACTGAGAAACCTTGCTTGAAATTAAATTAGCTTTAAAATGAGTCCAAACACTATACAACATAGACAAAATTGACACACAATATTTAATACTTTAATCTTGCCTTAACAGTTAAATTTTAAATTTTGAAAATAATTTTAATGTTAATTTCTCTACTAGCATCCCCAACTGATATGTTTGATCCCGCCGTACACATCGTTATCTCTGGTTAAGGTGGCCTACTTAAATTGTTATACACAATAAAAAAAATTAATTAATTAAGACAAAAAAAATTGAAATTAATATATGATAAGGGCCAAGTAAGTGCTATGTGCCAGTGCACGCCACAACCCACCACTTACCATGCAATCAATGGCTTTTCCCGCGGGACAAACCATAAGTGTTAAGTACACTCTCAGTATAACAGCATGCCACAATTATGGTTCCCTATTAATTCCAATGTTTTACATACGCTACCTCACAGTGTTCCATTATTACAATGATTGCTTAAGATATATAAACTAAACTACATCACTAAATACAACATAGGCTACATGAGTACAAACTCTGAAAAATCACTCTTACCAGCATGCTCTACAATATAACAAAGTTGCTGTTTTCCTAACCTCTGAAACACCACCACATTTAGAAATTATCCAAATATATTTGTAACATAATTATTTTCTTTTACTCCACTACTGAGCATGAAACATTTAAGTTAGTTAGCAATATAGTACATACTGTAAATATTTAATATAAAACAAAATTCAATTAACAATATACTAGTTTAAGTTTATGCTTCAAATTATGGCAGCCCACTGTTGTTGCACCCTTAATTTCAACGAAAACAAAAAAAATAATTTTTTAAAGCATCTGCAAACCATTACTACTAGTTATACTAATAAACTACAACCTATACACTTGGTTGGTTTTGTAAAGTTCAGCTGATTACAGGAAGTCTGTACCATCAACTTATATCACTCCTAAAAAATATGGTACACTACTTTGGAACAAAGACGAGAGTGACGTACACACTGGGTACACCCCATTGGCCCCACGACGAAGGTGCCCAAAAATCAACAATTACATCACCACACACTAAACAACTTCTTCACATAACCCTTCTCTGCATAATACCCTTCCTCTTACAGCACTTACTTCCCTTTTACATCAAGTTAACAGCCATAAATGGCCATGAGATGGTAAACAAAAAAAAAAAAAATACAAACAGACCAAGTATTCAGCATATACATAATTTTTTTCAAACCCAAAACTCCTCCAATATACCCTAGGGTGTCCTAGCCTGTTGCTACGTCAAGCAGTATAAACTGGAAAAGTTGCAGTAAATTCACGAATGTGTTATGTCACTCATTGTTATTTATTTTTTATGATTTTATATGATAAGAAGTCTATAATTAGATCCATGTTCACAATATTCAAAAAACTTTATGATGAGATAAGTCGTAACACTATCATGCTCAGTCATGATCAATTTAAAGGGATTTTAATTCAATTAAAATTTTAATGTTGATTCAACTTATAATTAACAAATATCATTATTAATGTAGTTAATTACAGTTTATTACAGAACTCCAAACAGCAATTCACAAAAAACAAGAGTAGCAAAGTACTTAGTAAATTAGCTTGTGTACATATCAAATACAAGTGTATTATTTTCTTGGTGGTGTTTTCCAGGTTCAAAACAATAATGTGATAAAATTTTAAAATACAATACCATTCTGCTTAATTTTGCCACCCCAAACTATACATTGGTTACATCTCACTTCTTCACGTAACATTTGTTATAACAAATACATCTCACAAAAAAAAAATAGAAAATTTAAACAGTAATTTTACTATGCCTACGCATATGGCATCACAACAACAACAAAAAAAATTACAACATTCTTTACTTATTTCTTTGGCAGACTTGCCTTACATTCTGCAGCCACAGATAATTTCACCTCTATTCACCTTTTCTTAGTATCGAACTTCAAAAATCCTCAAGAACAATCAAAGCCAGATTATCATACACATTAAGAAAGTGGATTTACTACCAGGGTACACAAGGTACACATTTAATAACAAATTTAACTGACATCATCAATATTCCACATACTTATTATGATCAACCCCTAGAAGAACACTAATAATACCAAATGACTTTACCAATAATACCGTTGTTTTACTTGTTCAAACTAACTATATTCACAAACACAAATTAAAAAAAAAAAGTTAAAGATAAAATTGATTTATAGCAGAACACAAATTGTCACACCCGCATAATCCACTCTACTACACTTTTAAACATTATTTTTTCCCCAAAAACTTCCAAAACAAAGTACATAATTATCAATTACTCATTTATCTTTAATACTGGGAGGCTGCACCAGGACCACTTACTACTCAAACAACATCACTACTTCACAAATTCGCACCACATATATCCTATAATGACTTAAGGCGTACCTATTTGCACCACGACAAGACACCCTTTCACCAAACATAACACAAATACCTGCCTATTTGCACCACGACGAGACCACAACCAATATATGCCTATTTGCACCACGACAAGGCAAAATTCTACAAAAATCTTCATCTTCTTCAATACTCAACACTGGGCCAGCCTTATTTGCTCCACGACGAAGGCTCCCGAACCAACATAACCTCACAATGTCGACGCTTCTTCTTATTCAACAAAGGATTCATACCTCCATTCACACACCTTCTCCCACTACAATCACTTCCTCCTTCTATTACTCCTTTGCAGAACTCCCCTTTACATTTTTACAAGATTATCTAAAACCACAATTATTATCCAGTTTATAACCTCAAATTAACACACTAACTCTTAAATGTTCAAATTACCGTAAGTATATATACTGCCCTATATTCACTAAATTTTACCTCTGAAACTTAACCCACAACATTTATTTAAATTGCTGCTACACCACAAGTACAGGTAAGTTAATCATTTTCAAAGTTAATTTCTTAAATAATTATTATCTCCACTGCTTTATTAACATCTGCTTAATTAAGCTCTGCTTGTACACATAACACCCATTTCAATATTTGTTTACGTTAACTTTTCTCAAACCTCTGCAAAAAAATCCATAATAAATTTCAGGGTTGACCAATGTCATGAAATTTTACGTACCTATACATTACCAAAGTTTTATATAAAAATGTATTATTCCAGTTACTTCTACCTTGCCCACAAGGTGAAAAACTATATTTCAAATTACACAAAAATCAAACTTATTAATGTACTGAAGGTACTTAATTACATCATTCTCATGTCGTTATAAACCTAGTGGTGCCATTCCCAGTTAATAATTTAATTAAACTGTAAGCCATTCATTATAATTATGAGAATACAGATGTTTTTGTACCCTGCCAAACAGGTCCCTCACACCACATCATCCTCTTGCTCCTCTGAGCGCAAAGAGTACAACACACTGTCCACTCTAACCTTGATTTTCCCCATTCCTCTTGTCCACTCCTGCATACCCCATCTCCCAACACTTCCCTGCATCCCAACACATCTCTGCACATCTCGCTTCACTACGCAGGCTTTACCCCCCCAGTTCCACTTGGCCAGCAAACTTTCCTGTATCTAGGTGCCATTCCTGCACCCCCCCCCTCCCTATGTTCTATCTCTCTTACCAACAACACATTGCAACAATTTTTGTTTGGCCCCAAAAATGCCCTGTCCATTTCTTAGAGTTCTGTAGATTTACCCCCCAGTTACTGATAGATTTACACGTTAATATTTTCACATCAGTCACCGCTTCAGTTTCCTTAACTCCTTTAACTGCCCTCTCATGGCACACTACTTTAACTTTATCGTTAGGCATAACCTCACCTTTACCTTCCTACACCTCTTGTCACTTTCTGTTCCTCTAGGCCTAACTCTACAACCGGTTCTAGTATATTTAACAATTCTGCACAACTCTTAATTTCCTTTTTTAGCTCTTCCTTTACCTCTTTAAATTCCTTCTTAACTTCTCTTGTCAGTTCTTTTGTTACTCCTACTATTGTCCTAGTCTGTGTTTCTATTATTGCCCTAGTCTGTGCCTCTAACATTCCTTTTATTAATTCTATTAAATCTTTCCTGCAGCTGCCATGAATTTAGATTATATTTTAGACTGGATTAATAAGTGAGACAATGTGCATTAATTTGATTAATGTGTGCCCACTTAAAATAAACATCGTTTACATTGCTAATTTAAATTTTTCTTTGTGATTTACGATATAATAAAAATACAACAACAGAGTAAACAAACTGCTGATACGATACACAATTTGGACCTGCTCACTTTGGCTATGGATACCTACCCGCACTGGGAAACACTAACCTCTTGTTTATTTCCGCTTCCTTCTTCTACTGAATTACCTTGAGTTGAGTCTGTCGATATCTACGGTAGAAAGGCTACCCACGTATTGGCCTCGTACTTCCGCCGTCCTTGAACTGCCACTGTCCTGGCACTGGAAGGACCGTTTGTTGTAGTTGCGGGTTTGAGAGCCCTCCGAGGTAGGCAGGACTGTAGCTCTGTTCCTTTTGCTATTGCAAGTAGTTAAGCCAGTAGAACAAAGACAAAAACAAACGCACTAATGTAGAGGCGGTGCCTATCATACTGATGCCCGGATAACAGCGAGGTTAATCAGCCACAGATAAATAAATAAATTTAAAAAATCATAATATTGGCATTTTTTCTCTTTTTTATATAACTTCTTTTGATGAAATTTACCATACAAAGGCAATTCATATAGTGAGTGCTCGCCCAGAGTTAGTTGAGGTGAATTTTATTTTTTATCTACATATTACACCTTTCCGCCTGCTCTCAGTAGTGGTACTTGGGCCGGCACTTTGTCTACTTTAGTAACTGACTATGTGGTTATTAATCACTACTTCTAGTTACATCATCACTATAAAAGAAAAGGCTGCATGCCAAAAAGAGAGTCCAAAAAAGAATCTCTCCTAACGAATCCATCCTCTAGGCTTCACAGCCCCTCTACCATGGCTAACACGTCCTCTTCCTGCCCCCATGACGCCCCAACCAATAAAAAAATTAGCCTGCCATCTTTCCGCGACTGAGTATAAGCTCCGACATATCACGACTGCCTCCTCCCGGGCGAACACTCTGACTTACTCGGCAGAGCAGCGGAGGGATACATCAGGATCCAACTTGCCTAAAAGCTGGTTAATTGACATTTACTAAGGAAGCAAAATATGTAACATAGTTACTGATAAATTTACAAAGCGTTTTATTCCATCATACCAGCTAAATATTCATTAAGTTTATTAATTGGGGATGTGCAGTGTCATCATCCTGTTGCGGAACACCACCTTTTTCGAGTTCTCTTGCAAATGGCACCACCACCCACATCAATCGAGAAACGCCCTGCAGAGCTCTCCGCATTCCAGCATGCCCCTGTACGTGCCTCTAAACGAGTGAACTCTGACCTGCCTGCCAGTTAAATTCATCATAACACAGGCTAGCTCATAGCTTATTTGAAATTTTAAAAGCCAGCACTTCTGTAAGTGCTTCCAACAAAGTTAACTTTGACCAGCCTACCAAATAAATCCCATTCCAAAAAAAGCAAGCAAAGAGGCTACTTGTGATTTTAAAAAATCCAAACAAAATATAGGAAAAAGTTAATGAGAAAAGTTACTTGAAATTAAATTAGCTTTTAAAATGAGTCCAATCACGATATGACTCTTACAAAATTTACATGTAAAAATTTAATACTTTTATCTTGCCTTAATTTTTAATTTTAAATAAAATTGTAACGTTAAGTTCTCTACTCAGGGTGGCTACAAACTGCTGGGAATATAATTCCCTGACTTTTCCCACCCAAATTGAAAATTTTTCCTGACCTAGTAATTTTTTTTAACCCAATTTTTTATGCTTTATAAAAGAAATAATTTTTTCTTTGTCCAATTCAATGCACTTTGCACTTAGTACTATTTATAATGTACTACTAATATTACATTTGTGTCGTTTCTAAACCATTCTAGTAACAGGACAAGTTAAAAATCAAATAAATATTATGGATATACGCCATAGCAGCAAACTGTGAGTCAAAGAAAACCAGACAATACATGCAGACAAACAGAGAAGTAAAAACCAAAAGTATCCTTTTGCTTGTCTGCATGTATTTATTGTCCGGTTTTGCGTGACAAACCATTTGCTGCAATTATGTATGGCCAAAATACTTCTACGATTTGTAATATTTGCATGAAAAATACATGCCTCAGAAAACACTGATTGCATAGTAAACACACCAACAACATAATTTGTGTACTCAATTTTTGTAAGTTTATTAAGTATGCCTAAAATAAAATAAAAAATTAGAACTGAAAGTTACAACTATTAAGTACATTTTGACTGTAAAAATTTTTCAGTAATACCTAACTTACGGCTTCTCACAATCGACAAATTAAAAGGCCTACTACATTAATAAAATATTTGTGTAAAAACTTCTTACCTCAGGCGAAACAGATTCATTACATAGTTTACACAATATAATTAATATACCTCTAATCCTGCATGTTGAAGTAAAATAATTTAATCAAAATTACAACAGACAGTTGCAACTGAAGTAATTAATTTAAATTGATGTCAAAACTTCAGAGTAATATAATTGTTACATTGGGAAATTAAATTTACAATTTCATGTAGTACACAAATTATGTGCAGAAAAAATTCTCATCCCATAGTAAACATATTTAATGATTGCATACTACCTACAATCAAAAAGCCAAGTAGTAAACCCTCGTTTTATCCGACCTCCATTCAACGGACTTTGTATTTAACGGAGAAAATCTGGCGAAACAAAATTATTCCACCGTCAGGTCTACTTATCACATGCAGCACAAGACCTGCCTGGTTATTGTGCTTTGGTGAGTGACATCAGGCATGCGCACGGATAGCAGTGTAAGACGGTAGACAGAGCTATTTTTAATCGCGCATCGGGGTACGTGCAGTGTCCGGGCAAGAATGATTGTCTACCTGAAATTTTTTACGAAACTGTAAGATCAACAGCGCAATACCTACCTGGTTATTGTGCTTTGGTAAGTGACATCTGGCGTGTGCAAAGATAGCCGCGTAACACAGTAAGCAGAGCTAGTCGCTCATCTGTATTTTGACATGTCCGGACAAGAACGACTGTCGTGTCTACTTAAATTTTTTACGATGTACGTGCGCGATAAAGATTTTGTGTTTTTTCAAATGAAATGGCGTCTGCAACAGGACAGAAAAGAAATCGAGTAACTTTGACATCAAGCAAAAATTTTGAACTAATATAATAGTTAAGAGGCCGGTGTTTCGGTAGCAAAGTTGTGTGACGATCATAGTGTCATGAAACAAACTATGTCGGACATTCGTAAAGCAAAAAACTAGTTAAAGAGTTATGTGTTAAAATATGTTGAACAAAAGACATTAGCACTGTTGGTAGAGGAAACACGTGAAACTTGCTACTGCATCTTCACACGATGAGGCAGTGTATGTTCAACAACGCTCGAGGCTCGTGTGGTGTAAATGTGCGAGGTATAGAGAGATTAAATCTGCTGCGGACAAACTAGCGCAACACAATCCTTTCTCACGCTCAGCATGTCCGTCTCTTGCCCTTCAGAAATTCTCATGTACGGTGGCTAGATTATTATCGCACAACTGGTATACGATACTGCATCGCAATGCAAACAGCGATAGTTGAGATGGAAATTTTTATTGTAATATATTTAGTAAATAAACACTTTACTTTGAAATACAAAGCAGTATCTCAATTTCACGTGTCATGTGTTACAAAGCAACGTAACATGAAACCAAGCTGATAGCAAGCCGCCTCCTGTCCCTCTCCTTCTACTCTTCCCTCGCCCACCGCCCTTGGTCAATGAGCGGACAAAGGCACTTGCTTATCTTTCTACTCCCGCCAGTCAGCACAAACCTTCCCCCTCGTACACTTCCAGCGATTTGACCACTACAAACACGGTGCGTTACTACGCGTATCGCACTGCTACAAAGATATCGGCTTGTCTATTTTCGTATGCCGGTTTTGGTACTTCGTGATTTACCGGATCACACCTCCCCCACATGGTCCGGTAAAACGAGGATTTACTTTACTATACAAGATTACACAAAAAAAATTCCTGGGAAAAATTGCATCGCAGGATGCAAGTTTGCTTTCTCATGTTACAAAAGATAGCTGTATCATTTTACAAACCGGTAGCAGCTTTTCACACCGAGTATAGCGCACGTAAAAATAAAAAACGCCGACATTTTATCAGCCTTCCGCATCAGAAGAAGGCATCTGGGGGAGGGGGGGCCTAAGAGAGAGCCGAGAGATGGACACGTTATCAGCCTTCTGCATTAGCAGGAAGCGTCGAGCCGTAAACAACTTAATAGATGACGGATAAAAGTGGCGTATGTGACGCAGCGGGCCCAGCTACTTATGGCTTTCTTCCCCGGGATTATGGTACCCAGATGTCCGATGAAAGGCACCAGACGCGTCTTCACGCTTGCCAGTCCGCGCTACTCCATTCACGTAGGCTTCTTTTTAACTGATTTTAACTATTGCATACCTGCCAACTTTTCAATATAACAATTAGGAAAATATTTACAAAAACTTAAAATTTTGCATGAAACTCACGCGACAAATTTTGCGTCAAACGGTAAATATCAAGTTTAGCTACTTATCGTGTACAGGCCTAACTATTAATTTTAGACATATAGTTTATCATTGAAAAATGTTTCTAGTGACATTCTAAGTTGTCCTACATAAAATTTTTTTTTTTTGTTAAATTAGGTTTTTTAGGTTAGTTCAGGTTAGGCTAAGTTAAGTTAGGTTAGTTTAGGTTAAGTTAGGTAACCTAACATTTGGTTAGGTAAAGTTAAGTTACCTAACCTAGCCTAAACTAACCTAACTTGGCCTAACCTAATCTAACCTAACAACCTAATCTAACCTAACAACCTAACCTAAAAAACCTAGCCTAACAAAAAAATTACGTACGCCTACTTAGAACGTCACTAGAAACATTTTTCATTAATAAACTATATGTCTAAAATCGATAGTTTGGCCGGTACATGATGAGTAGCTAAACTTGATTATACCGCATTATTCTACAAATTCTATCGTACTTCAAAATGCCATCACCACCACGAATTTTGGCTAAAACTGGTATCATTGCTACCAACAGTCGCAACTGAAAACGGTGCATTCTTCAATCACTGCACTTCTCCGCATTTTGAATCCGAAGCCATTTCTTTCACAATTGCAGAAGTTCTAGTCTGCGCACATCCATATTTCTTTGTGATTTCCGAGCCTGGAAACATTTTTTTCACATGCGCACCTGCATGATCTGCGGCTGCTAGAGGAATGTTGTGTTCTATCAAAAAACGAAGTAAGTATACACTCTCCTCGCGTGACGTCTAGATCTGCACTCCCAAGTTTAACAAAGAAATCTTGAAAGTTTTTGGTTATCTTCTTGGCATTTTACATGAGACACATGCTTCACACTTTTGATATGTACTGATGACACTTTTGCCGCCATGCGATAAGTTAATGTCGCATCTGCATGCCTTACAAAAGCCAAACCTTTCCCTTTGTCAGACTTCACAATACACAAACTCTGTACTGTAGGTATCACGGAATGTCTCGTAATAATATTGTTTCTTCGTACCGGTAGGCCTACTCATTTTTTAAAACGTAACTCATACAATTTGCAATTCATAACCTGAAATAAGACCTAAATGAGGTGACGGAAACTCATATTATGCAAACTACTTCGCCTGTTTTAATACGTAATAATCTGGTATATCGTAAACCAAATCCCGCACTGCTTTTATACTGGGGAAAAAAAAGAAAAAAAAAAAAAAACGTCCATTAGCAACGAAATCACACCGCAAACTTTCTTCAACTGTTGAAAAAGCAACTACGCCACTCGCTGTACAAATGTGTAATCGAAACAAGTCCAAGGCGCAATACATCGATACATCGAAAGATATGAATGTAGAATCAATTTATCGAAAATATTCAGATTTTTCTAAAATTCGGAAGAATTCACAGACTTTCGGAAAATCGTAAAGGGCAGTTAGTATTCGGAAGACTTCCGGAAAAATCGGAAAGGTTGGCAGGTCTGCTATTGCTTTTCGATTTCCGAAAAAGGAGATGAGACTGGGAATTTTCCCTGACTATTCCCCGACTTTTTCAGGCCACTAAAATTCCCTGACTATTCCCGGTTTTCCCGCCCTGTCGCCACCCTGTCTACTAGCATCCCCAATTAATAAGTTGTATCCCGCCGTATACATCCTTATCCCTTATTAAGTTGGCCTACTTAAATTATTATACACAATTAAAAAAAAATAATTAAGACAAAAAAATTGAAATTACTATATGATAAGAGGCCAAGTAAGTGCTACGTGCCAGTGCACGTCACAATACCTGGTTAAAAATACAACTGTAACAGAAACACTTTCATTTTGGTGTGTATTTCTGAGAAATGGATGGTATGCATAAAATTATTTTTCACCATTTTCGGCAATGAACAATTTTTTATAATGTCCTAGATGTAGCCTGTCTCTCACAACTGTCATGTTCACGTTCTTTAATTTAACTTTGTGCATCCATTCCTGAGTATCTATCAATTGTTTTAAAATCAAACTTATTTTTCAAACAGGAATACACTGCCACAAATGCACATAGAAAATGCCAACAACACATAGTTTACTACACTTATCATTCCAACCTTGTAATTTCTCAATTTTTTCCATTCAAAATCCGAAAGTGTTTGGAAAAATGCCATATATCAAACTCTTGTGTAATAAGCTTGTATATACCTTATATAAGAAACTGATAACTTGCTGGTTCTCTGATGCAGTTGTATTTACGTGAACGGTATTAATTGTCAAAAATATTATTTCATAAGGTGTTTCTAGCTTGCCAGCGGATTCCCTTTTGCAAAATCACAAAATCAGTTATTTCATTTTTTCTCGGTTTATTAAGCTGAATGTCATAACTTTTGCACAAAATTTTGCAGAATCAGTCATTCATCTGAAACTCAAAGCATTATAGCATTTATGTTTTACAAATAATTGTACTTTATTGCACTAGTTTGTTTGCTATAAAATACACAATCCCTGGTCCTACAAAAACATCTTGAAACTGTTAAACCCAATATTATGGAAAAAAAATTCCTAACGATTTACTGAACATCACGTGTCTTAGTATCACAGTAAGTAATTAACACATTCAGTACAAATTTTTAATTCTGTTCCACCCGTATTTCAATCACCTTTGAAACTGGTTCATAGCAGATGACAACCAAAATAAAATATTAGGCAATCACAAAAACACCAAATTTACTTGCAACACAATTATTGCACAGCTAATTTGTCTTTGCCAGCATTCCTATCCTTGCCACTTTCAATTGTAGACATTAAAAACACAGTAAATACCTAATCACTGTGCTCAACAGAATCTTGTTCAAACACAGTAAAATAAATTTCACTCCACAGTACATACTGTATGCCAGTCAAATTAGTCATATTACAGTGTTAATTATAACTGGCATTAACTGAATCTGAATTTTTGTTGGTGCCAATCTGGCTGAATTATCCAAAGGTTAGTACAGTAAACCGGCGATCTAACGACATCATTTCCAGGAACCCTGGAAAAATTAATATTTTAAAAATTGATCAAAGTTCAGCAAAGCGCAATAGAGTGCAGTAAAACGTTGTTTAAAAATGATTATATGCATACATTAAACAGTAACATACTGCAGTTATCATAAATTAGAAATATGCAACTGTGAAACAAAAATAAACTGTAGAAAAATGTTAAAAATTTTGGCTGGAATATAGTCGAAGCGCGCACCGGGTGAGTAGGCCACCCACGCAACACTGACACATGTGAGATGTGATGACTAACAATGCCCTTTCTCCTAATGCTCCCCCTCACTTAACCGTGCTCCCTCCTGTCTGAACTTCCCTCTCACACTCCTCCACATGTCATCTCAGTTGCGCAGTTTGATTGCAACGTGGCATAGCAATGATAATTTACAATCTTTTTTTGAGCCCAGGGGTTGGGGGTTGAAGAGACTACACTTTTTTTTGCCCTCATTACAGCACTGCAAAAAAAAGACCAGCAAGGCACTCAATCCATAAACAAAAAAAATCTAGTGTTATCTTTTTTTCTCTAGCAGCAGAATCGAGCTCGGCTTGACCTTCACAACTTCCGCAGTATTATAGATCACTCGTCACGTGGCTATGAAATAGCTGTGGCGCAAAAATGGCCTACGACACAAACACAACAGTCCAGTCACTGTGTGCGACATGTGGGTTGATAAGGTTTTTTTAATGGTTGCTCAACAGTGGAGCAATAACAGTGACTGCAGCTAGCGTGCCGAGAGCCATTTAGTCTTTATTCACAGAACAGAGCATGAAACTGGTGCGTTGTGCATAGTTTCAAGATTTTTTCAATAGGCCTATGACTTTTGTAGACAAGTAATTCAGTCGTTATTTTATAAGTGACAGCACCTTGAAAAGTCTGTTTTTTGCCATTGAGTGGCTCTAAATTCGTGTTCATAATTGGCGTTCGAGTTAAAAAAACATTTACTAAAATGTTTGTTCTTTAATAAGCACTGTTATTAGTATCGCTTAAATTCTAATATAATGGCGCGATACTGGAACAGTTCTTGCACAATGAAAAAAAAAATCTCAGAGACTGTACTCAAAGGTTTTTTAATCATTGCAGCATACATTCACATAAATAATACGAGTTATTCTGTTGTGGTCTGACTGTGCCGCACTTGAGACAAGCAGAATGAGTCACGCATGCACAATGAGCTGAGAGAGACAACCCAAGGCCAGCGGCCCGGCCACTCTCATCCCCCATCCTACACAACCAGACAGAGTGTGCCGCACTGCCACTCACGTCACGGTGGGGGATTGCGGGGCACCATTTCATTTGGAAGACACCTTTTCATTGTACTAAAATATAATTTCAACGAAAACTTTTTTAAAATCAATAATAGTCCTACATAAACTTTTAGAAAAAAGACACTTAAAAACTTAAATTTCTTTTTTTAATTTGGGGGGAGGTCAAAATTAATTACCTTGGGACTAACAACATCTGTGATATAACGGTATAATTACCTGGCACCATGCGATGTTAGATCAAGTGTTTACTGTACCTAGAAAAATCATTCAGTAATTAATTAATTTTGCTACAAATGTAATCACTTAAGGTAAAACATCTGTGCACATATCATATTTAAACATATTTTGTATGTGCGAATTGTGTCAGATGATGCTGTTGGTCAGCTGGTTTTTTCGGGGATCTCCTGTCTTCCCCGTCCTTTCATTCCTGTGCTGCTCCATATTCACCTCATGCCACCCATCACCCACGTTCGACATTAAGCATTGACTGAAATCTCTTACGGGTGCCTCAAACTTTACTATTGGCTAGAGCCCACAAGCAGGGCTAGGTGCACTGTGAAACAGCGTTGCAAAGGTTTGATGGTATAGAAGCTGTGAAAATGACAAACTTTTTACTTCAAGGAACTTTATGCTAGCCCTGTCCCTACATACACATTGCACTGAAATAATCATTTAATACATCAACTCTACTTTTGTCCCTAATAGCAGACTAATTCAATCTCTTCGTGTAGGTTAAACCATGCAGTCCATTGTTTCTTTGATGGTGCTCTAGTAAACATTTTATTCAGAGTAAACTTAGTTGTACTACTTCACAGAGGATTACTATAACTTATATAAACCCCTTGGAGTTCCGATCACTCCCGTTTTTACCGGACAAATAACTGGATTTAAGGCAACTTCACAAACTGAATGTAAGTTGCTGTGGAATCTGGGTGAACAAGATAGCCTTAACATGTCTACTGACATCACATGGACTCCTACATGGCGGCACACATTTTTACCGAGTTAAATAGAGCACACTTTAAGAACAAATTTTTTTATTTATTGAAGAGTAGTACAGATATGCATTAAATTAAACTTACTTTAAAAAAAACAGAAAAATAGGCAATATCCCAATTGTTTTTGTATGGTTGTAAACAGCCAGACATAGGGATTTTTGTTTGTGGTACTTTTCGCATTTATCACAAGCCTTTCCTTTAGTAAGGAAGTGCTTTTAAACCACCTTAAAATGTTTTCAGCAAACATGAAATATGTATAAGTAAATATGTTTACCTATTGATACAAGTCATCCATTCGTTGCTTAAGACTACCAGGGTAATTTTCTGAATTTGGCAAAAGGTAAGATTTTTTCATTATTTTTGCCTCACTGTCAGTTACAACCATACATACATACAGTTCAACCTCTGTGGAATACATAGTAGTCCCCTACCAAATGTACAAAAACAGGCTCCTGTGGGCTCCTTAGTAATGCACGTGTGCTGGTGGTCTCAACCTCTTAGTTTAAAGAAACATAATTTTGATGTTGGCACCCTCGAAAATGATGTGTGCTAGTCTTGTGCATGAAAAAAAAATGGCCACCCTATTAAACACTTTTTCCATGTTGTCTAAAACAACATTGAGATTATGGAAAACTGTTTTATAGAAAAGACAGCTACATAAATTTTACACAAAAAAGGTTATTACAAATTTTTATGTAGCCCTAACAGTTTTTTTAGAAACTGTACTTATACAATTTTATGTCAATGCTTTATGGTAATTTCTCTTAACCATCTTACACTTTGTATTTATTTGTGTTAATTTGTTTGGAATTGTCTTGGTTGTTTCAGAGTACAATGTGAGAAGATAGATGGAGCCTGTATTTAAAGGCAACATGAAAAAGCAAAGGAAGGTAGACAATAAAACATTCAGTTTTATTTGCAGTTCTCAACTGGCAGAAAAACTTGTTTCAAAACCTTCAAATGACGGTTATGAGAAACTTCATAAGTGTCTTTCCAAGCATGCCAAATATTGTGATGTGGATAGTGTCAAGGTAATGAAGAATTTTGTAGGTGATTTTAGTGTTACCAAACGGGCAAAAAAACTACAGAAGAATTATGAATGCTCGCTTTCAACTAACAATGAAGGGCTTTCTAGAAAGTACATTCAACCTCAGAAAATTGTGTCTTCCTCGCAGAGTATTTATTGCATATACTTGGTCACCTACTGTAGTTTACAAAAAGCACAAGTGTTTCTTTTGTGATAAGAAGCAGACAGAAAATAAAAACTAAGGATAGTTTCAACAGACAAAGCCAGCAGAAACATACATGAAGCTGTTGAACATACTAATAATGATAAACTATGAGTTAAGTTAAATGAAGTAGATATAAATTATGCCCATGAAATTAATGTTTTGTACCATCGAAACTCTTGGACTCAACATGTCACAAATGTACTCCGATCACAGATTCCAAGACTCAATGAAAGTCCCTCCAACGAACAAAGGAAGGTTTCATCAATTGCAGCAGGAGTTGAGTTCATCAATATTTTGGAAGAGAAACAGTCAGAGGGTAAAATTTATGTAATGGCTGTTCTTGAGGAAACATACAAGTCTATTTGTGTTTCAAATAATGTACACGAGTTGGCCATGTCGTGTAAGCAGTTAAAGGTATTTATCAGACATGGATATTTGAGTTTTCTCATCCCAGACAGCAGAACAAGTCAGAGAGAGAATACATGAAGTGTACTAGGCAAGATAAGAACTGTTGGTGGAGGCCGAAAGTTATGGTGACCAAAAACTGAGCGAACTGAATGTATTGTTTCAGGCTGCAAACATAACCAGAAATCTTGTTTTCAAATTGAAGTTGTGGATATTTGATGGTTCTGTCTCAGAAGATTTCAGTGTTGTTATTCTAAATGAACTAAATAGCTTCTTTAAGTGGTGCACTGGAGGGAAACAAGGCTTCTCACTTGAGATAAAGGAAAAGAATGAAGAAGGTGAAAGGCGATTTTGTAACATGCCAAATTTCTTCTGTCAAATGGTACTCTCACAGGCAAGTTGAGAAAAAGTTACCTACCCAGTTGTATCATACAAGGGACTTACCACTTCAAGTTGCCATTGGCCTGACAATTCATTGATCAACCTGCAGTGCCAGTCATTTTATAGTTAACCTTGTCAATAATATTGTATGTAGCACTGATTAAAGTTGGATACTAAAGTTATAAACGTAAATTGCAGCAAGTGTTTTAGAAAGAATTCATGAAAATCATGAAGTGTATATTCCGTCAGACATTGTACGAAATAGATTCACACATTGTGCTGTCGATTACATTGACTTCTCTGAAGACATTGCAGATGGCAGAAGAACACTTAATGCAACTGTCATCACAGTGTACCATGTTATTAAGGAGAGTGACACCTCTACACCACACTCAATTTCATCAGCTGAGCATCCAGTAAAATCCTTGGACAGTGCTTTGCCGTCCATACTGACATGCAAACTCACCAAATTGGAAAACCTGTAGTCCTGTTCCTGTGGTATCAAGGACTCAAAATAACCACCAGAACATTTTCAGTGAGGCTGTACTTACTGACGTTGTTTGGTTTTTTTTGCACAAAATTGCATACAGATGACAATGAGCAAGGAGCACAATATGTATTCTCCAACATGGGCTGGCTATAAAAGCATTTTGGCATCACGTACGAGTAAACATGCTGCCTATGATTCCTGAGCCACCAACAAATTGTGCAGTGTAGCTTACTCTAATGGAGCAATTGGAAATACTCAACAGATCAATTAATGGATCAAGTTCAAATGAAGAGGCCATGGGAATAAAAGAAAGTAGTTGTCACAGTTGACATGGCTCTTTATAAACCAATCAAACAACTAGAAATGGCAGTCAAAGACTTAAAGAGGAAATGTTTTTTGAAGCCTGGAGAGCTGCATATTATAATTGCTCAGTTAAGGACAATAGGAGAGCTTATTGAAGGATCTGGTATACGTACCTGAATTATGGATGGAATGTGATTTAGATTCTGCAGCCGCAATGAAACAAATTGTTGATGGAAGACATATCAGAAGAGCAATTGAAGCTCACATAACCACTATACCTCTGCATTAACTAGCCTGCTTCTAAAAAACCAAAATATATAGGTGTTGCTGGACAACACCTTTATTTGCGATTTGGTGAATGCTCTTAGTCAGAGACATTTTCACTTAATGGTGGCATTCAATAACCTAGTTACAACATAATGCGAGGATTTTGCTGGTGCAGAAAACTTTGGGAAGTGCTTCATTTATTTATACAGCAAATAAAATTCTCCATCATCAAAAATTAGCCATCTTGTTTACTGTGCATATAATAATGAAACACTTGAGAGGTATAAATACTCCTGTAAAATCTCAGTACACAGTAAATCTTACCAAGATTGGTCCAAGCTGCTGTGTGAGTCTTGTCTAACTGAACCGCGCAAATGTACGCCTGCAGAGCATCCATAGGCTGGTTCTGTTGCTGATACAACACCCTGCAAAACAAATATATGGTCAGAAACCACTGTACCAATAATGACCTGCAATGCAATTTTTGTCTATGGTAGCATAATAAAAAAATTATAAAAAGTTTTATTTAAAAATTAATAAATCTGCTTAAACTTATTTGCAATTAAACATCTGCAAACATACTTGGAAAAAAATTTAAATCTATACTGTATAAAGTACAAAAATTGCTATAACAACTAAGGGGAAAAAGTTCATTCAGCCAAACGAGTAGAAAGAAAGGAACTAGGACAGTGAAATAGTAAAGAAAATATACCAGTGTGTATTATGTATATACACACATGCACATGTACGCACACTGTATATATTAACTACCGTAGAATAAGCATAGCCCGAGAATGCTAAGCTAAATTGGATATGAAAATATTTGAAGAAAGATATTTTACGACATTTTACGTGCAAAATGTGGCAATACAGCATGTACACAGCCCCTCGTGCTCTACATCCAAGTATTATTTTAAGTATATTGCATCAAGGAAAAATGAAATGTTTGAACTGCTCAGGATTTGAACCTGTTCCCATAATATGGTCAGATCAGTAGTCTGTAGTAAGATAAGATACCTTGTCGCAGGCCGGGCTTGTAAATGACGTACTCGCCAAGCATACGAGAAACATACAAGATGAACCCTTGGAAAATGAGTGACTCCTTGGTCCACAACAGCAAACATAGTCCTCCTCATTGCTTTGAAATCATATTAATCTTTTGTCATTTTTACTGTGACAAATTAGATTGTAATATTCAAATTTGTAGATATACTGTTAATTTGGAGGTTAAGAAAACAGGCTACCATTATAACCAAAAAATAATCAAAGTGTGACAAATAGCCTTCTTGAAATTTATTTCCAACAAAGCTTTACAAATTCATAATTGCATTACAGTACATGAAATCACTTGCTTTGGGCACCCAGGAACCCACAATTTAAAGAACAGACTAAAAACAATCTTAAAGAAAATGGAAGAAAATAAATTTAACACTGCAGATGTCCACACGAAGATTATCAAGTTCCCAAAGCTTAATACGCAAAAGAAGAATACTGGATGGTGAAAACCATACCCAGACACCCAAATGGCAACACACACAGATGGAAGAAAAATTTGGCAGAATTCTTATGTCCGAAATAGGTTTAAAAGAAAATAAAAACGACTGCGGGCATTACCTGTGCATGTTACATTTGCCACTCTCATGCACTGCAAAAAATTTCTGGGCTACAGCCCTACAGTTACTTCTAATTTTTAGCATTATACACGGACTGGGGTTTCGTGCTAGCTGCATCCAGACATCTCGAGCACCGGGGAACAACTCTTACAAAACTAAGTGTGTCGCTGCTAGTGTTCCTCTCGCCTGACCTTCACTGCCGTGCTCCTATTGGCTACTCAATACATGCACCACCCTCTAGAGACTAATTGAAACTCACGCCTCTTCATTATTGGCCACCCTGCGAACCTAATTTCACAATACTTGCAAACAAGGACCTCTGCTTGTTGCTACCCGGCCAACCGGCCATAACTGGATAAAGCTAAACTCTCACACACACTTGCCTATAAAAAATGTCTGCTTTTTCCTAGAGTCCCCAATGCAACACAACACATACCCACATGCATAAAAACCTAAATAATTAATTAAATTTGTTCCTTGAGTTGAATTAACACTACAAATATCATCCAATTTAGCATCAGCATGTATATATGAAAAAAAATATGTAATAGGGAATTGAAATAAAAATTTTGTTGTGTTTGTGTGACTCCAGAAAAACTTAAATAAAATGAGCAGTCTGTTTTTCACGGCAAAAACGTGAACTGCCATGTTTATGTCCCTGTGATGTCAAAATACTGTACATTTTTAATGTACGTAACACACCAATGACAGCAACATACGTTCAAGTCTTGTGTGTTAAATAAAGTAGTTTACGCAGTAAAATAGAGTATGGCTTTAACTCCGAAGATTATAAATGTGGATAGTAGTTAGTTTGCATAGCAATAAAAAGCAATTTACATGGAATAAAAGCTTAACTTTAGCGCCCTGATAAAGCAAGGTGGACGAGATGGTTTAAGCTTCAACAAGAGTCCTACTGCAATTAATGACAAAAATACAGTAAACATATGTAATGCTGTATTTTGTACCTGACACGGTCAGCATAAAATAAATAAGTTCTTTTGAGTTAAAAATTGCAGTCAATACCTGCAATTTGCGACGAAATCTCTGCAGCTGTAGTGTTTTGGCTGTTCCGCTGGCTGTGTCAACGTCATTAGCCAATAGGCGAGTTCAAGGTACCCATGATTGGCTGATAATTCGAGGAGTGGGCAGGGTCTTGCAAAACTTGCCCCGAGATGTCAGCACAGTTGTCTCAATGCCGTTCACGAGAAACGCAAAAATTACTGAGAGAAAAAAATACTTGTAATAAAATAATTGCTCTGTCATATTATTTTGCCGACTCGTGCAACCAGAATGTTCGATTACAGTCTGTGCCAGATTTGGTTAAACGCATTCCAAATATTAGCTCGATAGGTTCACTTTTTGTGCTTATGTGAACTTCGTTCCTCTGACCTTTCAAACCTTAACTTATTATTATGTATCAGTTCTGAAACATTAAACTGAATTCGTAGTAAGTTATTATATCTCTGGAAATTTTATTAAATTTACATAAACTGAAACCTGGAACTAAAACTTTGTAATGTGCGAGAACTAGGCCTACTAATTCATTGCTGCCTTCACTCCTTTAAAATAAACTCAAGTGAAATAAATCTTCCTTGTTGGCTACCAAATGTACAACCACTCATTCCCAAACAACGGATGATTTCCCTGAATTAAATTTTAAGTAACCGGGTTTGCTAAATGATTATTTTTTTATGTCGCTGAAAAATTCCAATACACCCAATAGTGCCTGACGTTCAGTGGCTAACCAAATCAAGTAAGACTTAAGTCATAAATGTGTTAGTCAATAAGAACAAGTTTTCAATGTTTGTGGCGGCATTTGAAAATACTGCAATTTTAAAGCTGAATAATTCAAAAATTACAATGTTCACGGAGCTATTGATTTGCCTGGCTGCATTTAGTGCCGAAATAATTAGGAAGAATGAGGTAAATACTAAAAACTGTTTCTAGGAATTTTCCCATTGTAGTTGATTGCAATCTACATTTGTATCGGCTGGTATTAAATCATATGTGTAATCTGTATTGTAGAACAGGGCATTAAATGTGCTAACCAAAAGTTCCAGGTGCTAAGCTCGTCCAGGATATATTATTTTGATTACTTTCTGGAAATTATTTTTGTTAGTAAAGTAAATTATTTTTATGCCAAATTAATCATCAATGAGGCTACAATATCGCGTACTAAGATGTTTTTGTTACGGTGCATATATATACACACACACACACACACACATATATTGCGCAATTATTTCGTGCTTTTGCAAGGGTTGTGTGTTTCACAATTTCAAGCAATAAAAGCAAATACTGTAAATATTTTGTGATTTTGCATGCCATGTTTTTAGTAGAGGTGTACGTAGATTTTTTTAAAGATTGTAAAGTAGGGAAATATAGACAAGCGAAAATGAAGCGTCAGGAAGTCAATATACGTGCTCTTTTGGACCAGCATCAGGTGAAAGTCTGGAAGTACAGAAAAGGAAGTTGTACTGGGGCTTTTAGAGCCCTTGCAGTACCTTCAGATGGACTCGAGTCTGGGCCATCAGTTTGTGTGTGTTGATGACGACCTATGAGTGCGTGTGAGCGGAGGATTGAAGTGATGTCAGCCCCACAATGTCTGCCTTTGGACTACTTCAGGTGTCGTCGGGCCTGCTCAGGTCCTCCCCTCAAGTCAAGTCGGTCCCTCTTCTACCTTCCCTTTTCCTTCCTCTAAAGTGGCCAGCTGTCGAGCTGTCGCCGGTGTTGCTTTGGCCCCGTCTCGTCACTTCGCTTCTGTTTGCCAGCCAAAGTGTAGAGCTTTCATGCTCCAGCTCTCTCTGCTTTCCGTCGACCGGCGTGCCATCTAATTATTTCTTGGTGTTTGTTTTCCCTTTTGGTTTTGTTCCGTCGCTCGGTATTTTACTTGTGGAATCCCGCTAAGTCGCACGACATCGCCCTGACTAGTTTGCTTGGTATATTTTGGGCCGGTTTGATGGAATGTCAGGAGAGCTCCAGCTTGAATTCAACCGCTTTAACTATGATTAGACTCGCCTACTACCTGAACCTAATTTGTGCCTGTAATGATTGTATGTGCCTGCACTATTTTGTAATGCTTCGAGCTGTGCTTCTTTGTTTTGTAACCTTTTCCAATAATTACGCATGTTACCTCTACAGTTTGTTGGTGTTTATTTCAGTGACCCAGTAGTTAGCTCAGGATTCAATCCCATTCCTGTGTACTTTGTGCTGAGGAAGCCCGGCACAACAGTACTGAGGATACTGCGGCTTCGGAAATTCAAATTAACACACATACAGAAGAAATAGTTCCAACAGACAGATCTTCTCCAGCTTTAACTCAAGTTTAAAAGGAACAAAATGATAATATGAACTCATGTATCAATTCTGATGGTAACAATTATTCTTTTGATGATCCAGGTACATGGCCACCTGTAATCTCGGATAGTTTGTGACAGAAAATTGTGTCATCATCTTGCTATGGTTGTTCTACTTTCCAGGCTCGTTCAAATCTTTTCCAAAAGATCTATCGGGGGAAAAACTTCCAAGAAACATTATTGTACATGAAAACAGCCGACACGTGAACAAGATAGCAATTTCCACATGAATGGTTACTCTGGAGTTAGTCAAAGAATACTTTTCACTGTTGACCGTGCAGTGTTTTCAAATCGCATGTTCAGGTGAGTCAGCTGGCAAAAGGAGGATTTTCTCCTCGAGAAACTCCCTACAATAAAACTCTATAGATATTTACCATTGCACGAAAATAGCTCTAGACATCAAAAACACTACCTAGCATGGAAGACTCTTGTAACATCCTTAAAAGGTCATGGTATTGACAGCAATCTGCAACAGATGATCTAGTGTGAAGCAACTAAATGAAAAGCTTTATTACAAAGAATACTGGACATAACTTTATTTTTAGCAGCAGAGGTTTGGCTTTTCAGAGGGAAACTACGCACATGGGTGATGTTCACAATGGCAATTTTTTGGGAATAATGGAACTAAAAGTGCCACTTGCAGATTGGCATGCAATGGGGTTACAATAATGGTTTGAACATGCAGGGAGAGTTCAATCAACAATATTTGGAAAAAACAATCTGCAATTTTTCTCCCTGCAAAGCACACTAAAACACAAATAGTGAAAATGCTACTAAACTGAATCATGATACTGGAATTTTTTGAAAATATTGAAAGTTCTTACTTAATTTTTTCTAGCAGCCCTGGTCGCTGGAAGTTGTAACAGCATATTTCATTATCTTTGCAAAGCCTTTCAGACACCCATTGGAGTGAAAGACTACAAGCAGTTTGTCCAATAGTAAAACACTATCCTTCTGTTCTCAAAAGTTCTAGAACTGCTCCTAGAAGACTTTGTAACTACTTTGATTCCATCAGCACGAAACACGGTTTTCAGACATTAGAAGTACTTTAGAGCTTTCAAGGGTCTTTTGATGTCATTTTAGCACGAAGTTTTGTCTGCTATTGACCAGAAAAATGTCATAATTCAGAGTAAAGGAATTTCCCTCAATGTAGAGACCCAACTTGTTAAGGATTTACTTGTTGAAATACAAAACCTGCAAGATTCAAGGGAAATCATTTTGAAGGATTTTAAAGTTGCTGCTGAGGCTGTTGGTATCTCCCCTCACTTTGTAACAAGGAGACAATCTAGTAAAAATGCAGATAAAAACACACCTGAAGAAAAACTTAAATTAGAAGCAAAAAATGAATTTAAAGCTTCTGTAATTTTTCCTGTTTTGAATTTCGTCATACCAGATTTGAAAACTAGAATTTCCGCTTCTGAATTGATATGTGATACGTTTCCTCCAATTCTGAATTTTATGGAATCAGATGGTGAGGAGTTGAAAATGAAAACCAGATTGCTGGTTTCCAAGTACCCTCAAGACTTAGCAGATTCAGCTGTCTTAAACGAATAAATAATGCAAATTAAGAGTGCTCATGGTACAGTGTTTGACTCAGAAAATTAACCTCTTAAGCTTCTCAAATCTATACAGAGAAAAAACTTGAAGCTATTTTTTTTTTACCTGTGAACAGGAATCAAGCTTTTTTTGCACAACTCCAGTAATAGTATCTACTGCTGAAAGGTCCTTCAGCAGGATGGCCAACACACTCAAAACTTAGCAAAGGAGCCAACTGGCCAAGCACATCTAAATCATACAGTGGAACCCCTGAATTACACTTCTCAAGGGACCAGTAAAAAATTGTGTAAAATGCAGGAAAGTGTAATCTGAGGGAAGGTTATAATGTAAAATCATTAATTGGGACCAAATACAAACAGTGTAAATGGCAGGAAAGTGTACAATCAGGGGGTGTAATTCAGGGGTTCCACTGTATAGCAATTTTAGAAAGAAAACAAATTGGCAAAAAAAGTTTACTTTTCTGATGTTACTGATAATACAGTTTAAAAAAAACAGGAAGTCTATAATTTGAACGAGCATTTTTTTTTACATCGATAAATTCATTTCAATTTTTAAACACGAGTCATTTTATAGGCCTTTTTAAGACTGCCTTAGAACAAACTGTTTCGCTCATGGATTTGAGAGTTCAGAGAACTACTTGGCAATATTGTATTCTTTTCCTTTTTAAATACTTCTTCCAGGTGTTAAAAAATAGTTGTAAATACTGTTTTATATTACAAATGTACTCTGTGTAATGATATATAACAAAATTTTGTTTTATTAATAGATTTTCATTAGCTGATAGGTCATTCCACATCATTTCAACCAGTGTTGGATGCTGCATGTTTTTCAAAAATTCTGAAACATTTTCTATTTATTGATACATATTTTGAGAGATGAAAATCAATTTTAGAATAAATTATTTCCTCTAACTTGGACCTAGGCAGCTGTTTAAAGTTGGCGGCATGTGCCATTTCAACAGTTTTCAATCATTTGTGTGAAACACTGTAGCTCATTTAATTTTCACCGTAAACAAGTTTTGAAACCTATGTTTTACTCAGCTTGAAACACTCTTTAATTATGATAAACATTAGCTTATATCTTAACTAACACTTTTCTGTGCCATTCTAAAGTTTAATGACAAAATTGACTTTTCCCCCTACATCTAACCAAAAATTTTTCATGAAGGACACAATAGATCTTTATGATTCTTTGGCTATGTATACTTTAGTACTAGAATTACACTAGACCACCGATTTTACGAACCCTGGATTTAACGAAGGTAGCGATTCTACGAATACAATCTCAGGAACCCTCAAAAAATAACAAAATTATATGACAAAAAAATTGTAAGGAATTACGTTGACAATGAATAAAACATACTGTATCTAATTCACGGCATTAAAACATGAATTATAGAGTTGCAGTAATTACTTGGTAAGTCACAATATTAAAAATAAAACAAAAATAGCGAAAAATCCGTAAAAAAATGCGGCAGTGACAGTTTGAAAACCGCGCGGCTGCGGCGCCGCCGCCTGTGCCAAGCCGGCCGGCCTGTCTCCAACTACGATGTATTAGGATCTATATTGAGGTTGTACTTAAGACGCAAAGTTCCAGCGCATGCACATATGCTCATTTAACTATAGTACAGCCTCCTTCTAGGCTGTTTTACGACGTCTTATATTTCTCTCCTCTCGCGCCGAATTAGTTTACTTTTTTACACAAACCCTATAAATAATAGCGTGATATTTTTCTTTATTGCGTTAACACCATACGTACTTAAAACAATTAACTTGGCGCATAATTTGTTTAAACAATGCGTTACTGCGCGTCGTAAAACGTGCGTTCCACAAGTGAGCACGATAATAGCGCTACCTATTTTCCAAGTGTAGAAACATTTGTCTCTGGGTATGTCGAACTTGGAAAATAAATAGACGTTCGTGTATTACGTAATCCCTGAACTCCTGATTTATTTTTACCGCATATACTGTCTGTGAAAGTGATTATTTTCAATCACTTATACATGTAATTCTTGATGATTTTAGGTAAGAACGTCACAAAATGGCGTTTTTGGAACAACGTCGGTATATGCTACGGTGCCGCTATCTAGTCGCCATCTTTTGAACGTTCGTACAGTTGCCCTATTTGTCCGCTCTGCACGCTACTAGTATCTACGTTCTCGTACAATTCAACAACGTCGAGGGAATGTTTTTACGTTAAGTTATATAAAACTGCGCAATGAATAAATACATCCGCTTATTCCTTCTTTCTTTGGTGAATAATTTACAAGAGCATTTTACTAGTAAGGAATGCCTACTTTTTTTCCCCCATTAAACGCTACGCAAATCGCGCTATTCGCTCGTGAGAAAGCACTCAGCAGCTCAGTTTTCTCTTTTTTTTTAGGACAAAGGTCGATCATATCTATTGTTTAGCGGTGTTCTTTTGATCATAATACGTCTGACTATTGATATAAATTTATATTTAAACTGTCACTTGCTTTATTTTTCCGTTACATGCTACGGGAGTCTGGCTATTCGCTCGAGAGAAGACACTCGGAATCTCGCTTTTCTCATTTTTTTAGGAAAAAGATTGGCCATATCTATTGTTTAGCGGTGTTCTTTTGATCATAAGACGTCCGACTATTGATATAAATTTATATTTGAACTATCACTTGCTTTATTTTTCCCTTAAATGCTACGGGAGTCAAGCTATTCGCTCGAAAGAAGACACTCGGAAACACGATTTTTCTTAAATTTTTGGGGACAAGGGTCTGTCATATCTACCGCTCAATAGTGTGACATCTGGCTACTGATATCAATTTATGTTTACATTATTACGTTAATTAATTTCCCGCAAAACGCTACGGAAGTCGGGGCCTAGAGACACTCTGCAGAAAAAATGCAATTTTAAAATTTTCTGTTAAGGGGGGGGGGGGGCAAAAATAAGTCGCTAACGAATTCACGAAGGTAGCGATTTTACGAATGCGATGAGAGGAACCGTGAGTATTCGCAAAATCGGGGGTCTAGTGTGTATAATTAATATTTATAAACTATGGTGTTTTAAGCCACTTTTTAATTACATAGTGTTAAATTCTTAAATTTACTAAAATTTCAAATATTCAGTGGGTTTTTTGGTTACTTGGAACACACAAAGGAATAATTTGAAAATTGCACGGAATGTAGTTCTATTGATGTATTTTTACATAAATAAAATTGGTGAGGGTGTTTCGTAAAATAAGAGAAAAAAATCCCGAATTTAGCAGAAAATCCACATTTAGTACCTTAATTGGCGATGTTCTTTGTCAATATAGAACTTATGTACGAGTAAAATAGTTAAGTAGGATGAATTTGACAACAATTATATAATGAACGCTAAAAGCGGAGGAAACAGGAGATCCTCTAGAAAACCCACCTACCAGTGTCATTGTCTGGTATGATTGCCACATGCTAAAATCCGGGTGTGACCAGGAATAGAACCCAGACTGCCTTGGTTCCAGGTTCATGCTCTTGCGCAAAGCCACCACGACCCCAAAATTGTTTTGTCACTGTGAAAACAAATTTTATTTTGACGAACAAAAAATTTTACGTTAATAGTCAAGTTATTTTGTATGGTAAGTTATATGAGTTAGACGAAGACAATAATGTATTAATTAACCTTCATATACATGCATGTTACATGTGCTGATAATCTCGTAAATGAACAAGTATAAGTAATTAGTCATTTTCACTAGAAGCGATTAGACTTTATGAAAACACAACACTATAAATAAAATAGTTTCTTCATTTATCTAAAATTATTTCAGCACGTTAACATCAACTTAACAATTTTGACTTGGAACAAGTACATACAGAAGTTAACGTTATCCACAAACCTGGAAAATGTTAAACAATACAGCTACAAGAAAGATTCATATCAGCTGTATTTAGTACTTTAACTATTTTTTCATGGATCCGAGTCTGTTTGCCAATGCTTCATTAAGTTCATTTCCAACATCGGCATCAAGATGTCTTCCTCTTCCAGTCATAATTGAAAATTTACACACTGTTAAAACATGTAGAATGTTGACAAATGGCCTCTGGACTTGTTATTTCTCGATTTAAAAAATGAAGCAGCTGGACCATGTGGATGGTAGAAATTAATATCACAGTCTTCTTCATTCTTATTCACATGCACAACCACAGCAACCCACGAGTTTTCATTGCTAATGTATGCAACCAAATCTCTTTCATATATTCTTACTCTGTTACCACGTTGACAGTAGAGTCCAAAATGACTAATTACTTATACTATTTTATTTATGACATTATCAGCACATGTAACATGCTTGTATATGAAGGTTAATACATTTTTGTATTAGCCTAACACGTATAACTTACCATATAAAATTAATTGACTATTAACATAAAAAGCTTTCGTATGTCAAAATAACATTTATTTTCACAGTGACAAAAATTTTTTTGTATTGTGGTGGCTTCGTGCAAGAGCATGAACCTGCAACCAAGGCAATCTGGGCTCTATTCCTGGTCACACCCTGATTTTTTCATGTGGCAATCGTACCAGACAATGCCACCGGTAGGTGGGTTTTCTAGAGGATCTCCTGTTTCCTCCGCTCTTGGCATTCATTACATAATTGTGATTGTCAAATTCATCACGAAAGTAAGTATAAATGTGCTCCTACTTACCTAGTTTACTCGTACATAAGTTCTATATTGAAAGAGAACATCAGTCACCTATTAAGGTACTAAATGTTGATTTTCTGCTAGCAAAATTTAGGATTATTTTCTCTTATTATACAAAAACCCCTCACCAATTTTATTTATGTAAAAGTACATCAATAGAACTACGTTCTGTGCAAATTTCAAATTTTTCCTGTGTGTCCCACATAACCAAAAAATCCACTGAATTATGGAAATTTTTGGTTAGAAGTTGGGGGAAAAGTCCATTTTGTCAGTAAACTTTAAAATAGCACAGAAAAGTGTTAGTTAAGACATAAGCAAATTTTTGTAATCAGAATTAATGAGTGCGCTTCAAGCTGAGTAAAAAAATAGGTTTCGAAACTTGTTTACGATGAAAATTAAATGAGCTACAGTATTTAGCATAAATAATTAAAAACACTTGAAATGGCACACTTCGCCACCTTTAAACTGCTGCATAGGGTCAAATTAGAGGAAATAACTTATTCTAAAATTGGTTTTCATCTCTCAAAATATGTATCAATGAATGGAAAAAATTTAAGAATTTTTGAAAAACGTACAGCAACGAAATAATTTTTATATGGATTAAATCTCGTGGAATGCCTCTGATTACAAAGCAATTAAAATATAGCCTATATTCAACTATAATGATGTTATGAAAATTATTTTTATAGCTGTCTTGTGCATTGTTAATTACAGTGCAGTTTTTAAATAATACACTGTTAACTACAGTGCAATTCTGAAATATTGGAGTGGTAGGTGCATTTTTCACAGTAAAATTGCATTTGGCATAGGTTATTCATTATTAAAAATTACCCATGCAATGAAAATGAGCGTAATACAAAATGGTTGAATAAAAACCTTTCAAGCACCCTAAGAAACCAAATTAAGGGGGCCCGCCCCCGATTCTGGGTCCCAGACCCGTATCATCATATGGGGGCCATAGGCATGCTAGAACAACAGTTTAAAATTAGATTTAAGATAACTGCAAACAAAAAATCATTTAGAACGAATTTCCATCACACTGAAGTTTTTTTGTCGGTAGAAAGGAGCTTACTTACCATTTCAATAAACATTCAATTTTCAACATGGAATCATTTCAATAACTTAACACAGTTACAAAATACACAAAATACTGGAATATACTAATAGACAATTGCAATAAACAATATTTTGTATGCAGCAAAGTTCTGGAAACAAAAAACCTACACTTGATTTTGGAAAAAATTCAGTATATTTGCTTGTTTTAGATTAAGTTCTTGGTGCATATACAACTCTTCAATGAAGTGCCTTCATTATATCATCTGATACACTTGCAATATTTGACTCAAATCTGTTCAGTTTATCTACACTCTCCATTGCTTCTTTTGGCATTACAGGAGCTTCAGCACAATCATCTTCATCCCCATCATCCGAGTCACAGTCTTCTCTACTATTTATAGCAACTGCTTAATTTACAAAGTCAGAGTCAGTCAGCATTGGCATGATTTCTAATGTGTTGTAAACTGCAACGTAGTCCTTAAAAAGTACCTCTGAGTCCAGCTTAAGGTTATCAGTCAATTCCTTCCAGACAACATGTGACCTTTAGAACTTATGTCTTAATTGCAATTATGAGTTCCAAAGCTTGTATTTGCACAAGTAGAAGCCTAATGATAATTAGCAGTTGTTTATGTAATTGAATTTAATGGTTACAGTAAAAGACTCTAAGTGACACTACTGCTCCTAGCGACAGTCATTGATGTCTGCTAAGAGCCATGCGCTTGCCTCATCCCACGTGCATCATTGTACTTCTGTTGCTTCTTGCAGCATTTTTACTTTAATGGGTGGAAGACTCAAAAATTAACACTTTGCAGCCAGCTTACGCATAGCCAGATCCATGCATGAACACTTGTGTGTCTGTCTCAACTTTGTTTCTCCAGGAAATTTGTACGTAATTTATGTTTAACTAAATACATCTCTGTTAGTTTCTAATCCTTAAAGTTTCTTTTCTACAAAGTCCTAACAGGAGTAACCACATGGGTGTATAATGTGTGTATTCAAATGTGCATAACAAACACTAGAGTTAACTAATGGCAATTTGTGCTCTTTCCAAATGTCAAAGCTTCTCTCTTGGCCTTGGTAAGATTAATTATTCAAATTTGCGAGGTATGGCTCCATGCATTGGAAACTGTAAGTAATATTTCTGACTTGAATGTTATAATATGGAACCACAAAGTTTTAAGCTGTATGAACTGACACATAACGTGAATAGTGTGTGACTAGAAATTTTGTTTTTCTCATTTACCAAAATGTAAAAGTGGTATGTTGCCATGCCAATAGGGGTGTGCGAATATTCGAAAGTTCAAATATTTTTCGAATAGTAAATCTGAACTATTCGTATTCGAAAAACAAATACCAGATTCCGAAATTTCAAAGTATTCGAAGAGTTTCGAACAGTGAATTTTAAACAATATCTTAATACAGTGAAACCCCTTATTTACACTTTCCAGGGGGACAAGGCGAAAAAGTGTAAATAGCGGGAAAGTGTAAATGAAGGAAAATCTCAAAAAACCATTCAGCTTACCTTATTTAGTACTTTTGTTTTCATGTTGCTTAAAAAACTCTCTACAGGTAAAATCAAAGTGATAGTATTCATGCAAGCTATGTATTTATCATATTTTGTCACATAAAATTTGGTACAGTGTAAGTTACCAATATCGGAATTGAATATACTGTTACAGAAAGATTTATGGCACATGCACATACCAAGAGAACATCTTAAAATGTTACATCCGATTTTTTTTTATCGTTTGGTAAATACTGTTCCGCATTTTACCATTTTTTTGCAAATGCTATCATGAATTTAGACAAAAATGGTAAGCATTTGAATGGGAATGTACAGTTCGTCATTATTCAGATCAACACATGTTCCCACGAACTCATCACACTTCTCCATTATTACAGTATCTGTTTTTGTTTTATCGACAATGTCAGCTATTTTTTTTTTTTTTTAGATTACATTACTGTTTTATAACCATTTAAAACACGCTGCACTAAAATGGAAATTATTTAAAACACAACTGTTTGTAATAAACATTTTCAAACACATTTTGAAAATTTTAGGTTAAAATTACCGTTATTTGCGCTTACAAAGACAAACAAACGTACGTGAAGAGATCAATGTTGCCAACGTGAATATATATATCGATAGCGTCCAAGGCAATCGATAGCGCCAGCGGCAGCACCGTTTTCTTGCTGCCATCTTGAATTTATTGTGCCGTGAGCGCTAGCAATACACGCGATCACGGTCATTCTCCTGTGGCTTTGCACGTGATCAACCTGTTGTGCTGTTTCCTCTTTGTTCTATTTCCAAACCAGTTTAGATGTCCTTTCTTTGTCATCTATGACTTTGAAATCTCTTGTTTTTACTGTCTTCGGATGGCGAAAAGGTGGGTGAAAAACGTAAACAGCGGGAAAAATAAAATTTTGACTATGTGATATGGGGGAAAATGTAACATTAAACTAAATGGCAGACAAACGGGACCTGAAGAAAAAAGTGCAATTCGCAGGAAAACGTAAATAACGGTAACGTAAATACGAGGTTTCACTGTATAATCTGAGCGGGTAACAAGGCCATTTCTACTTACAAGCATAACGAAATTTCCCGAATTTTCCCGTTTTGCGGATGTTTAAAGGTTAAAATAAATATACGGGACAGAACTGATATTCTTGTATACATTTAATGTAAATATTTACATATTCACACATGACGTCACATTCGTGGCCATAGATACACTCGCACAGATACTCATCATTGAAGCATAGCGGTACATGCTAACGAACATCTCGATATACACAAGAAGGCGGCAGTGGTGGTCTCGTCGACATTGTTAAGATACTGATCACCATAATGTCGACAGCGTAAGTTTGATGTCTACATAGTTACCGTGCATACATCTATGACAAGGTGTTTAACTCTGTTTGTTTACTTTTAATGCAGCGCCGTGTATTTGCATAACATTTTGCTGCGGGGAAGTTAATAATTCTTATTTTCGTTAAGTAAAGAAACGAAAAATATTGTGAATCCTTATCAATGTTGCAAAAAGTGGGAGCACGAATTAAAATGGCCAAAACGTGGGGAAACATCACTTTCAGCTGTTTGGGTAGCCTGCAATTCCGAATTTAACGTGACGAAAGTGCGGATACAAGGTATTCATTAGGATGAAATAACGGCGGTTCACACTACAATATTATGTATCGCTAATATTGAGACCTTGGTAAATACCAAGGTTAGCTACTATCATGCACCGGCCAAACTACTGATTTTAGAAATGAAAAATGTGTCTATAATAGTGACGTTCTAAATTCCTACGTAAAAAAATTGTTAGGTTCAGTTTTTTAGGTTAGGTTGTTAAGTTAATGTATGTTAGTTTAGGTTAGTTAAGTTAGATCAGGTTAGGTTAAGTTAGGTAACCTAACTTCACCTAACCTAACGTAATGTTAGGTCAGGTTACCTAATGTAACCTAATCTAATTAAAACTAACGTAATCTAGCCTAAACTAACTTACAATGTAAACTAACCTAGCCCAACAAAAAAATTTTTTTTCACATAGGACTACTTAGAATGTCCCCAGAAACATTTTTCATCAATAAACTCTTATGTCTAAAATCAATAGTTTTGACTAGTACACAATATTTAAACTTGATACTTACCTTCTATGAATGTTTCCAAATATAAAACACACAGGAAGTTTCACTGTTATTTTACCAAAATTAATTTGAAAAATGATTAGTCATTAGCATTACTTTGTTTCCTACACACAAAGATTTAATTTTTCGTAGTACTGTAATAATTTACTGCATATTAATTTAGCTTTAAAATTTCTGTCGCTAAATTCTTCCAAAAATATTACAGAAAAGTACTTTTTTTTCGTCTTTATACATGTAGAGAAGAAGTAAACTGGATCATCAGTGCCATCTGTAATAAGCACCTGTTTACTAAAACAATTTTGTGATTCCTCACAAACATAACAAAAGAAGTAAACTGAGAAGAAAGAGCAGTATATTGCTGTAAGAACAGGTACAAAGTAACAAAAACATATGTTTTAGGAATTTTTAAGGTTATCAAGTAACTACTGCTAACTTTTTATGCTTATATTAATAAAGCAAGGTGCAATTCTATATCTCCTTGTAAATAAAAGATTATGCACCAGCAAATGTATATCAAAATTTTAAGAAACACTATTCGAAAAATATTCAAAATTATTCGAAAAAATTAATATTCGTTCAAAAACTATTGAAAACCCTAAAACCACTATTCGCACATCCCTACATGCCAAACATGAGTTCATGCACAAGTTGATGCGAGAGTACATGTCAATGGTGTTATGCAGTAAGGGCGTTATCAACAATACGTGAATTTTTCTAAAAAAAAAAAATTATACCTTTCTGGAAATTGTTTTTTTAAACCAGAAATATTTCACTATACAGTTTATATTTAATTATTATTGTAACATACAACATATGCAACATTAACTTATGTCTAAAAAATTAAATAGAAAACACACTTGCATTTTGATAATGCCCTTACTGCATAACACCATAGATGTGTATGCAGCAACTTGGACAGTGAGAAATCACCATCGAGTGCAGTGTTCACCACGCTGAATCTGTGTAAAGCAGGGCATTGCACAGTCGGACTATAGGTTAGGGACATTCACAACTTGGCAAAACCAGGAGACGTGGGCAGTTGTTCAAGTTCTTGAATTGAGCACTTTTGCTTGGACATGTTTGTGTGTGATGGTTGTGCTTTATGCAACAGCGCTGAGTCAAGTCACCATGCTAGGGCTTGCGCATTCCACGCAAGTGACCCCATAGGAACAGGGCAGAACAGTGCATAAATGGGACTGTAGAATGTGCAAAAAGCGCAAGCCACTGTTTTTCGCATGTACCATAACATAGTGGCCGTCTCAGCCACAAAACTGACCCATCACCACTAAGCGGTGGACTGATAACACCTACTACTTTCACTTCAGCCGTCCAGCCAACTACAATGACTGTGTTGGTGCAGACAGGACTTCTAAAAGTACTACCTGTGCCACCACAACTGACAAAACTGAGCATAAGAATTATGCTTTCCTGTGTCTTGAAGCAGCATGCAATGCAAACACCGTTCATCTTGGTGCCCACATCGTTGCAGATTCCTTTGTCCAAATTGCCTAGTGTACCACCATATCTGTAACTGCAATCACGTCATTTGATGCACCTCGTACGTATACCATGCCTAAATTGTTTAAAAGAACAAGATTCAACAGGCAGGAAGCAACTTTCTTAGCAGAGGTTATTGGAAAGCTGGTGACCAATATGACAAGTCTCAATCTTTGTGGTGATTATGCTGAAAGACGTATGTATGTTTTGACAGTACAAGAATTTTACTATTAACTCCCCTTTTTTACAGATCAATCACTTTTCTCTTAAAGGTGACTGGGTGAATTTACTCGCCTTCACGCTAGTGCTATATGAAAAAATGGAATACACAAACCATATTAGCAGATTTGCTGAATTTTTCACTTTAAGAACACTTTCATTATGTAAGTTAAAATACACGTGACGAGAATGTTTCTTGCATTTCCCTAGCATTATAACAAAACAATTAAAACTTTTCATATTTAAAAAATTGAGCTATTGTAAGCCCGGTATATCCTTACTAGTATGTTAAATATTTAATAAAAAGTTGTAGTTACTACATACATGAATGCAGCTAAGCAAACAATTGTCCCATATGAGACCATGAAATGCACCTACTATGTGTACAAATTGAAATTATTGTACACTTAATGATTGCAATACAACGAGCTTCAGGGATTCCAATTTGCATATTTCAAGGACAAACAAATAAGCTGCCAAATAAATTTTAAATCCACGTTGCACCTGACAAGCAAATGTACACATTTATCCACACACTGCTAACTATTACTTAAACATTTATAAATTAGTTCAAGGCAAGATAGCACACTTACCTCGTAACCAATATTTTAAGACAACATAAGTAACACAAGCAATACAAAAAGCTAATATATACATTACTATACAACTACTCTGATATTGTGAAGTACCTGGCCTTTTTGGTGCTCTAGTTTTTTTTATTTTCCTCTTATGCATTTATTTTAATTTGTGTATAACTCAATTTATTTTGCTCACATTTTGTTCTGTGCTTAACATGTGTTTTTAAACAGTACCCAACTAAGCTAGCCCACAAACCTCCGGCTTAGTGAGTCCTATTATATCAAGGCTACGGCAGGAAGTGCTACCAAGTCATTTAAGAAGAAATGTGTGTAGGTATAGCTGACTACCCAGTCTAGGCTGTTAGGGCTGCCCCCCTCTTTGTAGCGTGTGCAGTGCAGAAATGTGTCGGTTCTCATCAGAATCTAAATTATTGTCACATCAATTTATTTTTTGTTTCACATCTGATATTACTCTACACTTCAAGATTTGAAAGAGGGACTGTGATTCTGCGAAGTCATTTAAGACCGCTCATCAATGAACGCTGGGTCCAGCAGTTAAAATACTTCCTGATAGCTGCCAGCAGCTTTTATTTTCATTATCAGTTCTGTAACCTTATATTGTATTTTGATGGTGATCTATACGATGTTGACGACCGATGCGGTGGGTTACTTAGGGTTAACAGGACTTGCATAGTTAATTTTGTGACTAGTTAGTTTTTTTTAATTAATATTTTAATTGTTCTGTCATAAGTATGCCTTATTTGGTGTCATTCTAATCAGGATTTAATTTGTAACATTTTATCTAAGTAACTTTTTTGTGTAACTATGACGCCTTGGTTTATATCTGTAAAAATTACGTTTAGCATAAGTTGTGGCCCAGGCTAGGCGCCTGGACCCAGACATGATGGCGCCGCTCAGGAATGCGCTGTGGGCTGACATCGGTCTGGAACGTTCTGGTTAGTCAGTCATTTCCGGCGGCCCTGGAATGAGCAGTTGCTCGATAACAGTATTTGACAGATTTCTGCTGAAATATTGTAATTTTGAGTAATTTTAAATTAATGTATGTACACATTTTGTGTGTATGTACATAATCAGAGGAGTTCCTCGCAGTGGCCGCCGTGTGGCGCTTGTTTCGGTGGTGCGCATGGGCGCGCTTACCGGAGCTCTCGCCCCAGTCGTTTCCGATCAGCATACTTGGTAAGACGTGTAAGCCCGCGCTCGCTAAATGCGGACCAAGGCACTTGGCCAGCCGGCCAGGTTTCAGTTGAAGATTTCCGATGGCGCAAGTAATGTAAAGGCTATCAAAGTTTGACCACTACCAGTGGCCTAATTTTATTTGTTTGTGATTCGTGATGGAGGGCACAATCAGGCATGGCGCACGCTTACATAGGAACTCCTTTGTGTTGGCCAAGCCTGGCCAACTAGTTCGCACTAAGCTTTGGTTTTCATTTGTTTTGCGTGTACTCATGTTTGAATAACCCACCGGTGGCCTATTTCACATATTTCTTTTATTTGTTTTGTTCCATTTTTTTTTTTTTTTTGTTGCTGCAGTTAAACAAAAATGTGAAGTGCCTGAGTAAAGCCATTCATTCAAAGGAACGCTTTAAATTTGTTTTCACTTCAGTAAATCCCGCATACTTCGAACACCATGAACTTGAACTCGAGATAAGAACTCTGCTCTACCGCACGTGATGCTGCGGTAATACTGCTACCAATTTTTTTGTCTCTATTTGCACATCCAAAAGAGTACAGAAACAATCAAATAGCGAGGGACCGCCTAAGCACTGACCAATAAACAAGGTTATATCTATGTTTAAAGTTGTTGAACCAACTATTTAAGGGACAAAAATTTTAAATTTTCATTTTGCTGACTAGGACTTGTGCTGTTTCCAATTATAAAACATAGTTAATTGGTACATTTGTACTCTTGCACCCACACATCATCCATTAAAAAATTTCCTCAGTTGGTCATTATTTTACACGCTAACACACTGTCGTTTTTCCGCAAACGGCCCATACGTCGCAGAGCTATCTTCAATAATTTAACAATTTTTACTATTTATTTTGCTGGAATTGGCATAACCACGTGTCCAGGTACAATGTTGTTCATCAATTGAAAATGTTAGTCTTTTAGCTCTGTAGACATTTTAGTGTGTTCCATTACAAAGTCCGCCCCCTTTGGATAAATTGGAAATTATTTTGCCACTTTGCATTAATAATACTCTAATGTCACAAAAATTAAAACGAGAATATCAACTTCACGTTACCCGACTACCCGAGTAAGTAAACAAAGCAAACCATAGATGCGTGTATACTGATAAATGTAATTGTGAGTGCTAATGTGCCTGTGCACTGTCACGTGAACTAGAATAACTTTGTGTAAGTTGCGATCAGCCAGTTGTGCTATCACGTGAACTAGAGTGTCTCAGTGCAACCAAGTACAAGTTGCAACCGGCCAGTGGCGCTGTCACGTGAGCGAATGCATCTCGGTGCAACTTCGTACAAGTTGTGACCAGCCATTGGTGTGGTCATGCAAGCGTGTAACCACAGATCCACAAAATGGCGACGAATTGCCTAGTTCCAAATTGTAAAGATGTACGCGAGCGGAACAGTCAGTCATCTTGCCATTAACGTTGAAGTTTGCCGTAACTTTATACATGTATCTGTGCTTGTCGCTCGTGTTCAGAAAGTAAACAAACTTAAAGAAAAAGTGTAAATAGAAATACTGAGTGTAAACAATGGTAATGTTTTACACTGAAATAAATGGAGATAAAACGGTACTGATAGTAATTGGTGTAATTAGCGGGAAAATGTAAAAAACTGTAACACAAAAACGGGGTTCTACTGTAGTAACAATACTGCACACATATACATCTATATACATATATACACACTAGAAACAAATGCAGCATGCATGAAAAAAAGTTAAGAATTTTAGCATAGTAACACAAAAAGCAACTAACAAAGTTGACTAAAGTTGCACCTTCCTTGTATAACAAGCCTAAAATATGAAATTTCCTACTTTTTTACAGGACTGTGTACTGAACAAATCACTAATGGCTAGTTTCAAATTAGTTTGTAAAACACAGCCTACCCTATTGAGCACCATGTGTCTGCATTTCCTTCAGACTTCTCAACTGAATTACGGTATGCAATGAAAGCATCATGGACCTTGCCGATACTAGCAAAGCAACGACCCAACAGATACAGTGACTGTCCTGACTTAGGGTCCGCTTCAATAGACTTCTGCAAGCAGTGGATAGCTGCCGCTTCCCTCTGGCTTTTCTCCCCGAATGTTGGCACGCAATGGTACATCCACCCTGCAAACATTGTTGTACTAAACCATTTAAACATAGCTGAAAAATCACATCCACAACTACATTATGCTAATACATGCACTGTTAACTAACAAATATTTAACAACACACTGACTGTTGGCACTATGTACAGGTGATTGTACCATTCCCTTTGCACAAAGACAAGCTGTTAAAGTACACAAATTCAGTCTAGAAAAGTTCTGAACTGATACTTGTTCCCCAAGCATGCTTCACAATGTCAGAACTGCCAGGAAATAATCTAATAGCTAAATTCATAAAGAAAAACAAAATCCAAGAAGCATACTTAGCAGATTGTTAATAGAAATAAAGTAGAAGCCCATTTACAACACCAGTGTTGGCAGACAGAAGAACTCTGGCCCACATTACAGCAGATTCTCATGACATTGGGAGTGTTCAGTTACTCAGGCTAAGTGATATTACATGAATTAACTGTATGATAAGTATCATTTACTAATAGAGTGAACAAAGAATAGCAGCAGAAGCTGAACATAATGTGTTCATAACATTCCAGTGTACCAGAGATTAGTTTAGCAATGCATACTCACAAACAGAATAACCAAAGCTGACTGCTAAACCTTGGTGACAAAGGGTTCTTACCAACTTGTGTATCATCACCAGTTGACAATACACAAGCATGACACCTCAGCGTGCACAGCAACAGAGCAGAAGTATGGTTATTTGGCAACATTTATTATGTTTAGTACTTGAACACAAGTATATTCATATGTTTTGGCTACAAATAATTTTAGAAAATATAAATTTGTGAGAGAAATAATGAACCAAAACTTTAAATTAATCACACAGACATATTATATCACTGATATTTTTAATTTTCTTCTGAATAAAAAATTTAGCAAGGCTAAGGATTTAAAACGTTATGCTTAAATTAAGCACATGTCTAAGTGCAGAGAAGCAGGGTAATATGTCATTCACGTTCAACAAAACATTTATTTAAGCATTGCCTGTTATATATTTATGGTAATATATGTTGCGTCCATTAAAAGTACATCCTACACATCGCCACAAAACTTTTTTTTATTGTGATAATTATATCTCAGACCACATTAAAGAGTTTGAGTAACTTAATTTGGTATAATTTGCCACTAAGCTTAACACTGTATCAGTGTTACAAGTAGAGATGTCGCGATACCAGTATTTTCCGATTCTCGATTCCGATGCCGATACCATTCTTGATTCTCGATTCTACAAACCTCGATACCTTGTATTAAATTAGTATCATGTTTACAAATGAAACACATCCAAAAAAATAATGAAATACTAAAATATGTAATCATCAAAATAGCATCAGAATACCGCATTAACTTAGTAATTGAGAGTAAATTATACATGACAACAACAAGTAATTACATTTTCCTAATTTTTTAAAATGCATGATCTACAACAAAATATCCTGGATATGTAAAAAAATATCATACAAGACGGTACAGCATACAAAGTTGCAACAGGATATTAATGCACTGAGTTCACTATTACACAAACCACCGAATACTACTAATTAATTTTTGAGTCTTAAAAAGGCAAAATAACAAAATTATCTTCAGAAATTTTTATGCAAGAACACAAGCATTTTCACTCTTTCTGGGTCCAAGCGGTTTTTCTTTTTATCAGCTATGAGGCCTGCAGTACTGAAGAGACGCTCCGAAAATACCGTTGCTGCAGGAGTTGTTAAATATTTTTTTGCAAGAGTCCTTAGCCTGGGTAGGTTCTGCTTGTTGGCCCAGTATTTCAAGATGTCTGTTTTTGGTGGGGCAAGTGGTTCTTGGAGGTAGGTTTCAACTTCATCTGCTCCTGAAAA
>PNEQ01003110.1:0-67282 GCA_003012365.1 Medauroidea extradentata | reverse complement strand
CATCCATCTTCATTCGCAAGACAAAAACGTATAGATAAATAAAACCAAATACTATAGTATTTGATAAAACTGCTTGCGAACGAAAAATAATACAAGCTAGCCAAACTAACGTACTAAAATTATCGTGCCACGTATAGACTACGAACTAGTACCGTAGTTTAAGTAAATGTACTAGTTTTATTGTAAAACAGACTAAGGTCCATACCATAATTATGTTAAAACAAATAAATGCTACCGAGAATTATGCGCACGCGCAATCACACGATGTTTACAAATGCATGCACGTAGCAATCACTCAAAAAACCTATTTTTTATTGTTACGATGCAACAAAGTCCTGTTTCCGTAATAAACTAGAGATCATCCGTAATCCCGTAATACGATGGCTAAATCCGTAATAATTACGGAAAATCCGTAATACTTGGCAGCTCTGAAGAAGGGAGGTCTGCCTGCTGAGTTGCATCTCTACTCGCGCGCCTCGCTAGCAACATTTAACCACAAGGAATTTGCCACATATTTTACGGTGGGATTATTAAAGGCTACGTAGCGATGAGCAACTGCTTTTAAAGCTTAATACTGTTTTTAAATAAACAGGATGGATTTAAATCAGGCACACACAATTTTCTTATGATTTTTGACCAAAAAATAATTTAATTAAAATTAATATTATTTTTTAAAATTCTGTCCGAGTTATCCGAAGTCCGGGACATCGAGGTCCGAGTTATCGAGGGTTCACTGCATTTGCATTTTAACACATTGTTCCTCGGCAATAACAAGAATGTCCAATAAATTCGTTTTTTTAAAGCACACTTTATTGTATTAATGCAAACTACAGGGCTGTAAAATTTCTTCCACACCAGTAAGATTTCATCTCCAGTTTATCCGCCCATCTGAGCTCTTTCAAATTGTGACATACGATGTTTTGCGTCTTCACCATCAATATTTTACATTGGACAAGGAAACACGAAATAACAAAGTTGCAATGCAAATGGTTTGCGCGAAAAGATTTCTAAAATTTGTTCCTACGTGTTTTCATTTAATTGCCACACACATTATTTTGCAAGACTTATACATACTATATCGCCAGTAGTGCATCTTACATCCGTTATTACTGAAAATTGACAACAGCAGTTTAACAATATAATAAAAAATCTAATCGGACACCACTCTGTTGTTCCTTAACTAAATGTTTAGAGGTAAAAATAAATTATAGTGCAATGACCTTACCTCTTCCAATTTTTCACACTTTAACACTTTACTCCCAAACTATGACATGATTCTTTGTATTATTACATTTTAATGCACTTACACCTTTGAATATATTTACCAGGCTTTAAATAAAAATTTTAACAAACTATGTAATCGCCTGGCAAGTTGCGTTTGTCACATTACTTGAACTGTTGAATTTCAGGCAATGTCCCTGCCATTTTAAGAAAATATGGTGCAGAGCTCGAAGTAGAATTCTTAGATAATTTCTTACAAAATTAGGTACTATATTTTGAGATAATAACTTTGTGGAAAGCCATATTTTTTCTTTGGTGGACAACTTGGAACGTCACCATTTACAGCAGTAACAATGCACATTACTTTAACGTAAAGAGTATTTTAGAATTTTCATTTGAAGATAACTTAGTAACGAGTTTCGAAGTTACCCAGGCCGGTGCAAAGTAACCTCACTCTACGGTATTTTTAACGTGCATGAGGATTGAAAGTACCCAACAACTTTCTGAAATATGTTTTCAGAATATCATCTGTTTCTAACCCATTGCTACAATGCTCATCAACCAATTATACATACTCCTTAAATTTAAATTACTACCAAATTTAATTGCAGTAAAATTTCCTTTGTGTTGTAACATTGCATTAAATTTTTTTACTGTCATATTTCAATACAACTACTAATAGAACAGTAGCACACTAACGATAACTATTAACAACTGCATGCCAATGTGGGAAATTTATAGTTTTTTTTTACAAAAATTATTGAACTAACTAGCAATTAACTCTTTTCATATAAGGCAAAGCTAATTACAGTATATTGTGGAGAGAAATTGTTCCTGAACTGATGCTTATAAGCACTAATTATACTGTACAGGATTATACGGTAACCTACAAGCTATCATCTGGCAATAGTTGAAATACAAAGACCAGTCCACACGAAACAAAACAACTAACAAAGAAAGTTTACACAATAGTTTTAGCAAAAAATTATGTGAATAAAGGTATCTTCTTCAGAATAAATATCAACTAAATTCAAAAGGAATCCTATTCACAGCTTTTCAACGTACACTTGTCTACAATGTCACATCTAAAATTTAGGACTACTCATGTCATATTTAGCAATAAATCATATTACTTAGCTTTGCTACAAATGCTGAAGATTTTGTATGTGTGAATATATGTACTTAGAATATTTTGTTTCCAGGTAAAATATCATTTGTAACTGTGAAAATTATTTTGCCACACCTAATAGCTCACATATTCCCAGCAGTGTCCTGACATTGTTACTTCTGAATGTATGTCTCTGCAACAAGTTGACGTTTCAGGATGAATATTTGCCATAACATACCTACTAATTATGTACCTTTCACAATTACCTCTGTTGTAATATAAATCCATTAAGAACTAAGAAAGGCTGACCATACTATGTACATACATTTAAGTTTATCAGGCGTGACATGTTTCCTGCCACTCGTATAATCCATGTTTAATGAACACTAATCAGTAAGCTCAAACAGCAAGAATGGTTTCAGGAAAACACATGAACACTTGAAATCTTAACACACGTGTTTTACTAAATTAAAATGTGAAGCCTACTTACACAAACTTCATTCACATATTTTCCAAATTTACAAATACATGTATAAATTGCATCCACATAAAATGGTGAGTACAGACAACGCTGTATACAAAATACAGCACAGCCGCTATGTTATGTTCAGAAGCTTATACTGATATATTTCGTTTATTCGTGGCTTTCGGACTATCAGCCACGTTAGGTGGATCTCGGACTCTCATGCCTCTGGGTATGCGAGGGTTAGCGAACTCTGGTAACATGCACTGCATGAAGAATTGCTTCAACTTAGGAAGCATGACATTCTGCCATAAAAGTTCGTCAATTTTAATACGAGTCATTTAAATGGCATCGTCGATTATTATCTAATATATACATTTTACAAACACTCATAGAATTTGTGCATGTGCCATACCTATGAAAACAATAATTTATCAACTCTAAAAATGTTAAAAGTGATAATAAATTATTTTACTCATGCAAACTCATACGCTTTCAGGCATTGTATGTGTAAAACAGCTGATTTCTCCCATGATTCACTGTGTTAATGTTCCGGGCCAAGGGGTCCATTACGACGGAGTCCGTTTTTCCCTCAAAAAATAATGATTTTATTTTAAAGGTATATAAAACCCTCCAGTTACACATAAAGAAATACAGAAATGATCACCGCATGAGTCTCAACATGTATATACTACATATTAAACCAGAATGTAAGTGGAAACTGAAGTTGCTTTAAGTTTTAAAAAAAAGTACACAGATTTGTAGTGGACAGAGGACTCGCCTTTCACCTAGGCAACACGGGCTCGAACCCGATGGAATCAACCCAAATTTTGCTGTGTTTCACTGTTGGTCATTAGGTTTGTTCCCGGAGTACTGTAGTTACGCACACCCCCACTAAATCTCGTCATTACTTAATATTCATTTAAATTCATCCTTATCGGCGTTTAGTGAAAACTCGTTCGATTTGTTAGTTAAATGAAACCAATAATTTACTTTCTTAGTCTCATCACGAGCTTCTTGAACGATTTCCTCAGACGCGACTGGTGTAACCACTTTGATTTCTTCGGAACCACAGTTATTTTGTCGTGATAATCGTCGAGCAGCATAAGGTCTCTTCATAGCCTTTGAAAGTTTGTTCCTTTTAGTTTTAATATCACGTCTGCCATTCTTTAATTTCTGTGGTGCCATCGCACAAAAACTTGTATTATTTCTTGTAAAATTACATTTTACGTTTTACTTAACAGAATGGCAAAGTTTTGCACTAGAACAGTGAACATAGTATTGCCTAACAATCACGACCGACCACTGACGACAACACAGCACTGATTCACAGAGCACCTCATTTGAGGGCAGAAACGACCACGGCAAGGTTAGGCAGGTAGAAATACCCATCACGAGTGTAGATGATGTTTGGCAACCCTGAAATAACGAGCTAGCTCTTCCAGCTGGATTCCCAGAAGAGGCAGGCCACACCTGCCAGACACTCCCAGACTTCCTGCTGCCATGTGCGTGGCGGGTTGCATTCGAGATATTCTGGAATTCCAGGCGCCGAGAAAACATACACTCTTCTTGTAATAGCTTTTCGGTTAAAATACTATGAAAAGTGCAATTTTTATAACTTGTTTTGAAAGTCCATGGATGAAACTACTTCGTGATTGTACTCAATTTATATTTTCATGATTTATTTATGCTTTTACGTGCACATTTAATACAAAAATTTTTTCAAAAATTTTAAATACTTTCAATCGATAGCTTACATAGTGTACTGTTGTTATCTCAAAAATTACCAATGTATCTCTTCTGGTTCTCCAGAAACCTGGGCACGAAATGTCGAAAATCTTAACTTTGAGAACCTATAATGCTGAAACTAGAAATTTTAGAAGTTAATCTTTTCGGCACAAAAGCTAGTCTATAGGATACCTATATGTAGGGATAATAATAAGCTATAAAATTTTTCGGGTTCAACAGCCTTAAGTGAAGTAAATTATATTATATACCTATTACATGCTGTTTCGAAAAACTGTGACTAATATACTTTAATGTTTCCATTTACAAAATAATTGTGTATGTGGGACTTTACAGAAAATGCACTCCTTACTATATAGTTTACTCTACAAATTTGACTTCCCTGTCACCACTTGCAATTTCGACTTTTCTAGGTTCTCCCAGTTTTCCAAACCTGTAACAAGCCTGTGCACTCTTCAAACTGCCTATAAACAATAAGCATGAATCAAAAATTATTTGATGGAACTCAAAGTACAGTAGAACCCCAATTTAACAAAATGCCATGGGACTCGAAAATGTTTACTCTAAATCCCATGAAAAATAGTAAAATTTTTTTTGAAAACAAACTGAATTAAAAGTTTGCGGGACAATGGTAAAATAATTAAATATGCGCGGCAGCGGCCATTGTATGCAGCCGCGCCAGTGAAACAAACTCTTGCTGAAAATGCTTTGCATTCTAGCATTATTTTAGCATCGAAGGAACAAATTATTTACGTTTATGGTAGTAAGTTTGTTGTAAAAAGTTTGCATAAATAATATCACATACTTTTTGTATAAACTCGCTTGTTTTATCACAGGACACGGGTGTAAAAACCATGCTGCACACCACTGCATTCTATCGGTAAGGACATACACACTAACAGTATTATGGTATTTGTTAGTAAGTATGTAAAATGTCATAACAGCATCATTTTTATCTACTTGTGTAAACAGTAGTATAGGCACAGGTAAAATAACTAATATATTATTTATGATTTGGCACACAGAAGGTATCAAACTGCTGATTTGGAGGAGCTTTTCTTATACACTGATTAATCAAGTTACACTATAACACAGCATGTTCAATAGGAAACAATATGACTATCGCCTCAAACAACAATACACACTCTTCTTTCAGTGGACATCAAAATGTTAGTGTCCAGAATACACACACAATTAAAGAGAAAACCAAAATCTCATGCCGTACACGCATTACATCTTGGTCACTTAGAAGCGAGACATAATGACATCCTCTAATTCTGTGACAAAATACATACACAATTCACATACAAACCCAAACCATGTTGCTAAGCATCATGATCTACTAGAGGCACGACATAAGGGTGGACATGACCACAGTGTCTATGCAAGGGACAATATTCATTGTGATGTTGCATCATGATACTACCGCTTTTGAACTTTTGTTTCTCATGTCTTCTCATCAGGTTTTAAAGGAAGACTATCATAGAAAGCATTGATGGTAAATTTCTATGGCATCTTTTTTCCTGAAGGCTTTTGAACTTTGATTACTTTATAGGCACTGGTCGAGTGTGTAAGACTTGCTTCTCTGACAGTGCCCGCAGATATCCTCTTCCGTGGTAGCGATTCATATTCAAGGGCGTGATCCAGTTTATAAATAATATCATTTGGCAAATATTTCAAGCCAGTATGTCACAGACAGTAGGTTCCCCAGCTTCTTCCCAGGCCAAAGTGACATTAGGTTAGATGAATCCACCTCATAATTCTTAAAAAATAAGTATTCACAGACATTCATTTTGTATGGCTTGTTGCTTCAGAGCCAAATAGTCAGACAAGGAGTGTACTGAAGGTCTGAAATACGTCTGTAACGTAACATGAACGGTATCAGCCTCTTATCATTCTGTGCCAACCAATTACAAAAACTTTCAGTAGTAATTCTGTAAAAAATCAGTAGTATTCAATAATTTTCAGTAGTCAACATCCTTAAATGTATACGCAATCGCTAGCATCATTTACAATAAAATCAACAGCGAATATTTACAACACTCAAAACCAAAAATTAATATTAAAAAAAAACCAAAATGTTTATTTGAACTCACCCGTTCTAAAACTTCAATAGTAGGCCTATTCTTCCACTTCTCAGTTCAAACACACCTATTATTTTAACCTACATGTATAAACCTATGTCAATTCAGAATTAAATGTCTTCAGTTATTACATTCACACACTTTTACCTAGGAATACAACTACAGTTCAACACTTCAACTGAACTATGTACAGGTATACAGTCCATCCTAAATTAGAGTCTACATCTACTTCAACATATTCTGCGTTGATTTTTTTGCCTTAGCAAGCAGTTCCTTACTGAATTTTTGCTCATAGCAAACTGTTCCACTAACCATCATGTGTACTTTTTGCACAATCAAAGACTAACAACTTGGAGCCTAAGGTAGGTCTAAATTCAGTCTTATTCTTCCTCACAATACTGAATATTCTTTCACAAAATGCATTACTGTGAGGAATGCACAAAATGGCTAACATTACTTTTGGGAGAGAACAAAACGTAAATCCACCATCAGCATATCTCAGATTCTTAATTAGATGCCATGAAACATCCATTCTGTCACAGGTGAGAATTTCTTGAGAGAAGTCTTCTGCTTGATACTTGGCTAACTCAAGTTCCAAAGCTGATGTTTCTTTTTCACTCAACAAGGTATTGAACTTCTTACAAAAAAAATCAACTGAATCAAATGAAACTTTAACACGCTGATTTATATCTGCTACTGCTGCATGAATAAGAACTTCACTATTGAGTGGGAATTTATCTACTATGTATTTACAGGCAGACTCGAAATATTTTCGGACACTAGTGTAGAATGTCGCAACATCAGCTTCAGTGAGGCCTACACTAGCATCAGTTAAGAGGGACCTAGTTTTTGAACCAATTACAAGACTACTGCTTTCTGTCTGAGATTTTCTGTTGCGATAGTCAACTGTCAGGACACTTTCTGCATTTCTGATAGCCTCTGGCCTAATAAATCTGACAAACAATTCACTCAGTAGTGACAGGAGTTCGCTTCGAAGAACATGTATGTGTGGGGTTTCACTCTGCAGCAAAATATTTATCTTAGTAAAAACTGGCACAGTGCTCTGAAGAAACAGACAATACAACTTATTAACTGGTGACGAAAGAGCCAGTTTAATCCTCTCAAATCTACTGTTGGTGGACGGGAACTTAGAATTGCTGGTCTTTGTCTTTTTGATGGTTGATCAGTACCATGTTTTTGTTCTTACTTGATACTGAAGACTGACTGCTGGAAGATTTAGACTTGTAACTGACCGATCCCTTCTGTGAATGAAGTTTAGTAGGTTCACTGGTTTTCAGACATGTAGCAGTATTTGATTTGTGACCTTTTTCTGACTGGCCTGAGCGAACTGAAAACAACTTGCTAGAAGATTTAGGCCCAGAACTTAAAGCAGGAACATTGGAATTGGGTGGAGTGGAAATAAATTTCTGTGCACAGTTTTCAGCCATGATAGAAGATGGTACTGAAACAGCCAATTCCCTAGGTAGATCAATATTGGAATTATTAGAAAGTGCCTTGTCACCAAGGAAAAAGTTTTATAGGACAGGCCACTGTTCCAACAATCTGTCAACACAATTTTTCAATGAAAGCCACCTTGTGCTGGTATGTTTTAAGATTTTGTGGGTTGCTGTATCACAAAGAACCTGACACTGCTTTAATTTTTGATGACGCAATGCACTTTTATCATGATAATAATAAAGATCTATGAGCAAATCTTCAATAGATACAGGCAACTCTTTAGCAGCTTTTTGCGCAGCAATATGTATAAGATGGCAAGCACATCCTTGAATGAAAACATTAGGGTTCTCTTTACTGATGAATGCAGGTGTACCTTTATACTGACCAGTCATAGTGGAACAGTTATCAGCAGCAAAACAAATGCAATTGTTCCACGAAAGACCTTTCTTGCACAGATCCTCATTCAACAACTTGAATATATTTTCCCCTGTGTTTGACATACTACAGACAGGGACAGACAGAAATTCAGAAACAATTTTTCCCAAATCTAACCTATATGCTGTAACAACAACAGGGTACAGTGTTTCCTCACCTGCATTATGGCTCCCGTCGGTCGCAATACTGAATGCTGAATTAACTGCATTTTTCACTATTTCCTCCTGGGATGACTCGGCAAGCGTTTGAACTATCGCAGTGGTCTTCGTTCGCTTGCAGGCATAATTTGCAATAATTTTCGAGTCGGGGCACATTGCTTTTAGTAACGGACCCACGTGGTCTGCTACAGCAAGCGGTATGTTGTGTTCTACTGAAAAAGATGTAAAGAGCACTTCAGCGTTTGTCGTTGGATCGACGGCATCACTTTTAAAAAAAGATGTCGCAGGTTTGCTCGAAACTTTCAACTTCGAAAATTCTTGATGTTTTTTACTGTTAACATGACGTCGGCAATCATCTTTACCGCAGTGTTGCACACTAAAATCACATTTGCACAGTTCACAAAACGCATGTTGCAGAGATACATTCGAAGCACTCAAACATGGCCACAATTGCGTATATTCTGGACGGTATTTCTGACAATTCTTCGGTTTCGAAAATATTGTCGCACTTTTAATCTCCACAAAAGATATTTTCGTTCAAACCACGTTTTGCCTTCAACTTTTCAACTCAACATGGCCGCTCGGGCGCGCACGCGCAGGTTTGCCATAAACGAACAGATAATTCTCGCATCAAAACAAAATTCTCGTACAAGACCTCAAAAATCTCGTACCCCATACGAATATCGTACATTGTGTACGCAGACACAACAATTCTCGTACAAACACGAGAATCGTCATACATCCGACATCTCTGGGCCGCGCCATGTGAAGCAACAAAATAACTCTAGCGCATGTGGAGTGGATTTACACACGCACGACGTACTTCGGGCAGACTCGGATATCTTCGGCGGCCAGCGATCAAAGACGAAAATTAAGCAAAACATTATTTATAAATTATCAAATAGAAATTCCGTAGTATTTTCGAGGCAATCGTAATACCGTAGTAAGGTTGGATTATTCGTATAAACTACGGAAAATTCGTAGTACTTGGCACCTTTGCATTTCTCAAGAAACACTTGCTCAATCGTCAGTGGTTTTTTCTGTGCTACATTACTGAGAGTACTGGCCTGACCCTATTACGGTTATGGTACCCACAGCCATCTGAAATTGGTAAACGTTTACACACTGATTCTGGTTGTTTCGAAATAAAATGTTGCAAACTCTTTGATGGTGACATTCCCATTTACCTCATGCCAAATGTAGATTGTGACATCACCATTGTTAAGCTTATAAACAGAAAAATTGTGCACTTGTAATGACTCTTTGTAGTACAATGCTAAGGTTAGCAATTTTGGGAACAATACCACACTTTGCAGATCCATCCAAGAACCTGATGTTCCTTGCTCCAGCATTGTCTTTGCTCTTAATACGTGCTTCATATATTTATTTTGTAACTCCACCCACTTTATAGCTGCAACAACTGTCACATTGGACCTTGCGAGGCGTTATGTTTGACAATATTTTCCGCTCCCACATCATCATGGAACATACTCCTTGATGCAACAGGATGATGTCTCTTCCTTTTCTTGTTTTGATAATTTTCTTCCTTTTTTGTTGGAGCGCACTTTGTAGAGTTACAGGTATGTCAAGGTGCTTTAGTTCTACAGTTGTTTCCATGCCTCTTCTCTTTCTCTACCCATCTCTTGAACACGTGTTTGCTTATATCCATCAATTTCGACCACAATGTTTCTTTCAAATACGACCACTGATACATTCCATAAACTTAACACATTACGAATTGACATAATAAACTCCAAACTTGACAAATGACACTCACACAAGACAGCCAAAATGGCACATGTAAATGAAATCTCCTCTGCATGTCACTAGCTAACAGAATTAACTCACAAATAATGTTTTCAATACCTCCTATGTGCCTTTTGGACACATAGTAAATATCATAGCAGCAACTATTTAGAGAAACGAACAGGATATATCATGATCTGTTTCCTGGTATATTCAACAACGCATTTTAACCACATAAGAGGTATTTAAACTGTAAAGCTTGCAGAGACAACTTCAGCCATGCCAAAAACTCAAAATAGCCAATTTTGTCACACAGATGGTTTCATAAAATCAACGACGACTTGTATGGTGTTTACGTTTTCAAAACTACCATTGACAATGTTTTTATCAGTATTAAGTTTTTTTACGAAACGGATGTGTTTAAAAGCAATATTCTACAGTATTCAGTTGGTTTTCTGCTTGTCCTGGAAACTTTAATAAAAAGGCAGGTATGATATCTTGAAGGGTTGAGATAGACAGTTATAGGCAGAAGCCCTACAAGGTGACAGTGCTTGTTTACAGAAGGCCTGGATAGGGCGAGAGTGGTGGCATAATTTAGATGGCCAATTAGGAGCTAGAGGGTGGTTTTGTGATAAGGGGAAGGCTAGTGCCTTCTTGCATGTGTCAGTCTCAATGGAACTAAAGTTAACATTCAATAGGATATAATTTCTAAATTGTGTGCGCATAGTTCTTGGTTCGTGCAAAATGAGCCTCCAGAAAATAACAAAAAAAATAGTAAATAAAAGGGCCCCTCTTAGTTTAGTTAAATAAAAAAATTGCTATGGACAGTTTTGAATTTAAAATTGTGAACTCATGACATTAAGGTAAACAATATTTTCAACTTAAACGTTATTCCCAGCTACCGAGACTGAAATATTAATAACATCTTCACTCATGGAAGGATGCAAAAGACAAAATCTGCCTTACAACTGCAACTTCATCACGGCCAATTATCGGAAAACCTTAACGTCTACATACATACTAATCTGAAGCCCGGCACCAGATTGTCAGAACACTAATTCCAAGAAAATAGTGTGATAAAATTTAAAAACTGGAAGAAAAAGAAAAAGCACAGATTCAATCAATTTATCCCAAAACCACTTAAAAACTGTAATAAATAAATACACCCAAATTCAGTCTCAATACTCATTAATACACTGGTGAAAAGAAAACTAACAGAACAAAAACCAGCATTAATATTGACAAACCTAACTATTCCTAATTTATAGCTCTCCTGGAAAAAAATTAATTAAAATAACATGTCCAGAATTTATATTTCTGCCTTTAGGGTACTCAGAAATAATTAAAATTTTTAAGTCACAAATGTAATCATGAATAAACAAATAGCTTAAACATAAGTCATTCTTCCATATGTATCAGCGTACTCGCAGATACACAGCATCAGCGTCCATCCATTTTAAAATTAATGCTTCCTTCCAGAAATGCACACACACACAAAGAAAAAACACACAACTAATACCTTAATTCAATCTTAAAATATGACACTGCACATACGGCCAGGAAAAGCCTGTCAAGTGTGGTATTACAACCAGACAACCATTAATACAAAAATCAAGTCCCATCATCCCAGTTAGGGCAGTAGCCCCTCACTTTTCCTCTCCAACTTTTCACCACGAAAATCCCCTCACCTTCCTCACCAACTTTTCAGCACAAAAATCCAGTAGATTGTTGCAGGGGAAAAATCTCAACAACCCGGAGGCATAGTTTACAACTTGCACGATTTCTGTCACACTAAGATATGCTGAATTACTTTAACAATTCACTAATTTTCAGTCCCAATGAACAAATGTGCACTTCTAAAATCTTGATATAATTCAGACAACACAAATAACACTATTTTTACCAGAATCCAGTAAGAATTGTGCTAGTATTCTGCCAGGTAACTTTGAACACAATATTTCTTTACTTAAATGTGTTTGTATTTATATAAAATACAATGAACCCACGGATAAAGGCGTACGTGACTAGACGCAGTGTACAGGCAGAGGTTAGTCTTGAGTAAAGTGAAACTTCTACTCGAGTTGTTCAAACAGTCATTTGAGTGACTTATACTTGCTTCCAGAAAATGAACAGAGCTTATTGCTGGGATGCATTCAATCACTACCATGCTAATCTCTATGATGAACTGAGAATATAGTGGATTCTCTACGTATCATTTCTCATGGGACTAACAAAAAATTTTGAATACATGAAGGATTTCAATGCATCTGGTCTTAAAAGGCTGTAAAATGAATAATTGGGCCCTAGAATGTGTTCCATGGATGCAGATATTTCAATACATTAGGTTTCAATATATAGAGAAACCACTGTACCTACTTAACTCCTTTGTTTCTGTCAAGTGGATGATGTGGGAGCTCCAGAATTGTTGGATCTGACAATGCTGTTTGGCTAGTCCACCAAGCCTACTGCCATCAGCACATCAGCTGTTCAGCTCTCATGTTTTTCTAAGTGACCTTGCGGTTTCTTTGTGAACACATTCATTTATTAACTTTGCAACATTGAAAAACACTTTAAGAAATTATGATAATGGATTATTGGATTGCGATTACTGTGTACAACTTTCTGTCACAATATTGAATATGCCACCCAGCTGTTTGTGTACTTTTATGTTATGCAAGTACCGTACAACTGTTGTCGAATACGGAATGTTAATCTCTGCAGTTAGGCCTAACTATTTTCTGTCTTAACTGTAATGTATTTTGTTGAATGTGGAATTTATTTGTGCACCCACATCAGTGCAATATTTTACGCGGATTTCGTTTGCGTGTTGCGTAGGTCTATGTTGTTTTTATTACTTGGTACCACACCATTTTTTTTAACATGTGAGAACAAAACAATCAAATTACCTGAATTTAGAAAAACTTAGTAATTTTAACGTTAGTTGAATGAAATTGCAAGTAATTTTAGTGTGTTTACTGCATAAGTGGCCGATAAAAGGAATTTATTTACTTAAGCGATGAGTTGTCAAGGTTAGCCAGTAAGAACAGCATGTGTCTAGCAATTACAAACGGACCAATAAGTTCGTTTTTTGTTTAACGCATTTCGAAACTGCTATTGTGATTGAAATGTTGATGTTCTAAAAAAAAATTTTTATACCATTTTATTATCATCATACCAGAATACAAGTTTTTTCAAGGCTAGTGCCTTAAGAAATATGTACACCAATTTAAGTTGCTGTGGTTTCTGAGTTGCAAAAACACTGTCTCGTGAAAGGTGTAAAATTTAAATACTCTACCCAATCAATAAAATAAATATACCTACCCAACAGAAGTTTCTAATCAAAATAAATAAGTGGAAAGCTCAAGAGAATCGAAATATTAAAAAATGCTACTTTGCTTTGAGTGATTCTTCCGACACCAGCAAGAATCATGGAATCAAGGAAATCTAAAATCCTATCCCTAATTACACGTAATAGAAAGAGAAAAAACATGTAAATATATGCATGGTGGGTCAGGTAATTCACACTAGGTGCATCTAGTACCCCTTCAAAAGACTTCTGTGAGACTGCAGACATGGTGGAAACTAGAAATAAATAAAGGCTGGCACAACAGAACTGTGCATACATGTCCAGACCACTTGCTAACTGGCATTTATTCTAGTACTAAGAAACATTTCAGAAATGAAGGTATGACAGTAGGGAATGCAGTTAAGTTATGATAGCAAAGAATGCAGGTAAGTTGTCCATGCAGTAACACCAAGCGGCCAATACAGATTGTAGAATGCAACAACTCTCTTGTTCCAGAATGTTCAGTCACTCTTGACAAAAATAATAGCTATCATGATAGCAACATTCAAAATAGTATACAGAATTTACAGTCAAAGTATCTGTTAACACATAAATCTGCTATGATAATTAACCTAAAAAAAATGTCTGATGCCATTACGTAACATGAGCCACAGCAAAAATGATCACAAGATTAAAAATAAAGATGGCTAAAGAAAAAATACTTAATTCCTGCACTCACTATCAGAAAAGTGATGCAAACCTATATGCTCTTCAAAGGTACTGACTGTGATAGTTACCAAAAAACCAATTATCAACTTCTATGATACAATCAGATACTGCAATTGTGCTATTGCAATAATATAAGATTAACTATGAATGTTGTTGACTTTGCAAAAGTGATGAGAGTGAATATTATTGCAATTTACTGAGATAATGTGAATGCAGCTTTATCAGGAGAGATGGTACAGAACTACAAATGCATGTTTGTAAACTGCAAAACATAAATAAGTCCCTTTTAAAATTCTGGTGCACACATGTAGTGAACACAGCAGAAATATTTACATAAATACATAAAACTGATGTTTTAATAAATCATAAACCAAGCAAGCTTACCTAGCTGACGGCAGATGTCGGCCTTCAGGTGTGTTGGCAAATCCTTCTCTTTGAGTAGCAACTCATAATTCTCTTTTGCACTCTTGTACTTTCCTTGAACTTCATACAAGTGGGCTATGTGGAAGCGAACTAAAAAAGCAAAAATAACAGTTTATAACACACTTTTTTACATTATCTTTAAATTAGTTTTGCACAAGTTGAACAATGCTGTGCATAGAGCATTCAGGTTTAACAAATTTGAAGCCTTGTATGAAAGTATCATACCAATCTTTGATTACTCCACACAAATAAGTTCCCTGTATTTTCCTGTGTTGTCCAGAAGAATTTCAAACTGTTCTCTGAATAAATTTTATTAATTTAACAATGACTCTCAAAATTTTAAACCTGTTTAGAAAATGACTGCAGACCACCAATTCTGTAATTTCTTAGATGCATTTTATAAAACTACATTTTAACACTTTATCACACACCTTTAAGGTTAAGCATTTAAAACCACAATCTCAGCAATTTTTTTCGAGATACAATCTAAAAATTCTTTTACAAAACAATCTTTCGCGATTTTTAAGTTGGCTACAGTGACGTGCACTGGCACGTAGAACACACTTGGCCTCTTATCAAGAGCAACTTCAATTTTATTTTTGTCTTAGTTAATATTTTTTGTTGTTGTGTATAACATTTCAAGTAGGCCAATTTAACCAGGTATAAGGATGTATATGGCGGGATCCAACATATTAATTGGGGATGCGAGTACAGAATTTAACAATAAAATTGTATTCAAAATTTAAAATTTAACTGTTAAGGCCAGAGAAAAGTATTAAATTTTATGTGTCAATTTTATTTGATTCATATCGTGTTTCGATTCATTTTAAAGCAAATTTAATTTCAAGCCACTTTTCTCAGTAACTTTGTCTAATATTTTGCCTTGCTTGCTTCTCCTGGAATGGAATTTATTTGGCAGGCTGGTCAAAGTTCGCTTGCTTGGAAGCACGTACAGAAAACGCTGGGTTTTAAAATTTCAAGTAAGCTCTGAGCTAGCCTGTGATGGTATGGATTTATCTGGCAGGCAGGTCAGAGTTCACCCGCTTGGAGGCACGTACAGGGACGTGCTGAAATGCGATGAGCGCTGACAGGCGTTTCTCTACCGACGTGGTTGGTAGGGCCGTACGCAACAGAACACTAAAAAGGTGGTGATCCACGACAGATTGATGATGCTGCACATCCCTAATTAATAACTTGATGAATGTTTAGCTGGTATGATAGAATAAAACGCTTTGCAAATTTACAAGTAACCATGTTACACACTTTTCTTCCTAAGTCAATCGACCAGTTTAAAACACGTTGGATCCTGCCGCCCAGGGAAGTTAGTTATCTATCGGAGCTAGGGAGCGGTCACCTGGAGATGGCCAGCTAAGTTTGTGTTTACAAACAGTCAGTGGTGATACATCGGAGCTCATGACCAGTCGCCAAAATATAGCAGGCTAAGTTTTGTGTTGAAGTTTGCAAACAGGCAGTCGTGATCCATCAGAGATAGGGAACAGTCGCCGGGAGATGGCCGGCAGTTTACACAAAAATGTGACATTCTGAAAAAGTTTTACTGGTGGTCATTTTGAAAAGTTGGCAGGTATGAAATACCCGTCAAACAGAGAAATTTTAAATTGTAAAGATGTATAAGAGTATGCGAGCAGAACATTTGAACACCTTGCTGATAACGAAGTCTGCAGTTGTTTTGTATATGTATCTATCCTTTGAAACTCTGTGCCAGTAGTTCACATAATCGGTGCTATAACACTACTGAAGGTTAATAAAACTTCAATATATTTTGATGTGTTTATTTTTGCAGACGTAAACAATGTTTACATCACAATGTGCAAAATAGACAAATTTTTGTTTATAAAATAATATACAGTTGTTTTGTTTGTAAAGCGGACTTGACTCGTGTATATTTTGAAAAAGTACTTTGTTCTCAACTGTTATTTTGAGTATGTCGCACCCAAAAAATATTTTTCGTGTTTCGGTGATTGTGGAAAAACAATACTACATGAATAATTTTGTGTGTTTTGTTTGAATGATTTAGTATAAACATTACGCTATAATAAGCTAACTAGAGCTAGCAGTTCTGTGGGTTCTAGTAGGAGAAAGAGAGTCCAGAGTAGCGTAGTGGAGAAAGAATTTTCTTCAGGTGATAATTCGGACTGCAGTGTGAATAGTTCTAACATCCTTCTGACTTACAAAAACATTAGTGTGATTAAAACAAACATGAAAGTAATGATGGCTATCTGAGGCTTCATGCTACATCTAGAATATCTAGTAGCAGTTGGATTCCTTACGAAAATAAACAAGATTTTGTGCAGTTACCATACACAAACACATCATTTTACCAAGAACCAGCTGGAACTCGAAAGCCAATTGAATAAGTGTTGATTTTATCCAATTGCATTATTCTGATGATCTCCAAGAAATTGTTGCCAAGATTAAAAAATATGCCCTTTCTTCTTGTTTTAAATTTAAGGCCAAGATGTATGTCCATTATACACTTAAAAAGACAGCACTGAAGTAGCCCCTTTCCCCAAAGTCAATATGGCATTCATAGCAAGACACTACACTCTTAGAAATAAAGTTTTCTTTAGGTGCTATCCTGAACATGTTACTTAATCCAAAACTTACATTAGAGGATGATTTATTTTCTAAAAAGTGGATTTTGAAGCATCATTTTTATTCAATTTTTTTTTTCAAAACTGCTTCATCCAGTTATTTTGGGCACTTCACGTTTCCCCTCCAAACTCAGATGCTAGGAATACGTCAAAGTCTGACAGCGAAAAAAAAAAAAAAATAATAATAATAATAATAATAATAATTGTCTTGTACCTACAGAGTAAATTCATGGCATACTTTGTGCCAGCTTTTGAAGTGAATGTGGGTGAAAGTACAGTTGCTTTCAAATGATACAATCCACTAAATCTGTGAACTGGAACTTAAAAGATCTTTGTTTTAGCTGATTCAAGATCAGGTTACATCTACTGTTTTGGACCATATTATGGAGCGTTGACCATAGCAAATCTCACCAGACCAGATCTGCCATTCACAACCAAAATATTACTGCATATGGCAGAAAAGTTAGCTGTCAGAAAACATGGTTGTGATTCTCATGTATTCCCTGACCTATATTATCTATACCAGTCTTCCATTGGCTCAAGAACTGATAAAGCTCAACTTGCAACCAATTGGTACAGTCATGGGTAAACATCCAGGTCTGCCACCACAAACAGAACTTAAAAGCTGAAGAAACATGAAAAGCAATCTTTCCGCCACACAGATGATCTACTGGTCCTTGCATGGCATGACAGGAGAAATATCACGCTCAGCAACCTGCACAACACCTCCACAGAACGAACTGAAAGAATGCAGAAGCACAATGATATTAAGGTGATTAAGCCAACTGTCATATGTAGGGACTGGAACATTTCGTGAATCCAATGACCTGTAGGCTAGAATCCATTGTACTATGTCTACTCAAGGCCCGTATATTCGTTCACTGTCTGTTGTTCCACTGAGTAGCAGCTAGTGGACAAACAGTCAGGGCTTCAGTATGTATAGTACAATAGATTCTAGCCTACAGGTAATTGAAATCGCGAAATTTTCCAGTCCCTAGTCATATGCCAGTACAATAACTTAACTTCATGGGCGGAGTGGATACAGCTGATTACTTTGTCGCAAGCTATAAGTTTACAAGCAAGTCTGTGAAATGGTAGAGAAAACTTTTCTTCTGGCTGTTTGAGGTTGCTATAGTGAACAGATTTCTGCTTACAATACACACTTTCAAACTGAAGGCAGGTCCACAATCTCTCACAAGAAATACAGACACACACCGATAGAGGAGCTGGAGCTGGTAGGTGATGTGAGGAATCAAGGAAGCAGGAAACTAGGGCACCCATCCTCATCTGACAAAGAACAGATGCTCAATTGTCATCCCCATTTCATTGCAAACCATCCCAAAAAAAGTACTGAAGATCTGCAGCAACAAGAAACTTCCCAAAGAAAAAACAGAAACACGTTACTTTTGTAAAACGTGTTATTGGCATGGAATTCACCCTGGAGACTTCTTTGAGAGGTACCACACCAAATATAAATACAGACAATATTGAGAGACTCACCATCTATGATGAACGTAGAACATTTACTTTTCATTAACAAACTATGTATTTTAGGCATAATTGTACATTGCTGTGTATGAAAATAAATGATAATTTTAAAAAATTAATTAGATACAAGGTTACGGGGAGACATGGTATTAAAATTTTGAATGATGAGTTAATTATTTAAAAAATAAGTGATAGCTTTACAACTTTTATCACTTACTCTGTAGAACACAAATTATTAGTAATAGTTTTCACTTATTGTAATGTGTAAAACTTTACTTGCAGTTTATTGTGGATAAGTACCCACAATTATGCTCGTAAACTATGTAAAATTACAAATGAAAAACATTTGACTTTATAAGTTACAAATAAATAGGTAGAAACATAACATACCGTATTTACTCGAATATCCCTCACCCTTGAATAAGCCTCGCACCTCAAATTATTAAGAGAAAATAAATTTTAAAAATATTTTTGAATAAGCCGTGCACCAAACTTTGCAAAAGAAAATAGTAGTACAAACTTTGAAATGTGTCACTATAACTGTTCAAAAGTAAGTGTCTTGAATTTGTACGCCCAGGCCTACTGATGGCCGATCACCTAGGCATTCCTTCACGTGTAGTTTCCTTCTGAAACACCCATTTACAAATAAGTCTAGTATGCATCATAATTCTTAGTGAGCTAAACTGTAACACAGTTAAAATATTTTAGGCGTTTATTGCATCAAACGGTGATGATTGGTGAAACGTTTAATTAAAATGCAACAAAAACAATGAAAGCAATGGCCGCCTCAACATTCTTTTGTTCACATTCGTTAATGCTATTGCCGCGTTAAACATAAACATGTTTGCAAGTGAATAAAGAAATGGAAGAAAAAATGCTGCAACAAATTATCATCCCTGGAATAAACAAAACAAACCTGAATTCCCTACGGCTACCACTACTGCACATAAATAAATCCTTTTTTCTTCTCCAGTCACATGTACAACTTTCTGAAACATCACATTTTCGTCCCACAGCACGATTACCAGTATCTTCCGCCTCTCTGATTATTTTTAATTTCTAAGCAACAGTTGTAAACTCATCCCTTTTGTTGTCATCTTACATACAGCAAGTACAAACTCTTCTATATGGCTACCCACGCCGACAAGAAACTACTGAGCACAGCACATGTACCGGTACTCTGATAGAAAACAGTGCTACTGTCGCTGGAATGCAGCGGTGTTGCCAAGTTGCAATTTGGTACAATCTCTGCTTTTTTTTGGAATAAGCAGCACATCAAGGTCTTTCAACAAAGATTTCACGAAAAATTGTGTGAGGGGTATTCGAGTAAATACAGTAATACTAATGTAAAAAATACGTTAGCAGACAACTTACAAAGATATAAATGTAAAAATTTCTGGCAACATTGCACTAAATGTCTCATTTAACAAATTAATCACAATGTTAAGATCATATGACTAATTTTCATAAGAAAATGGGCACAATTCACATGCAAGCACAACTAAACACTTTCTAATTAAGGTAGAGGCTGTGATTCTAAAAGGAAAAAGGAACATCCATCTGCAGAATTCAATATAATTTTATTAATCCTGATAAGGGTAAATGCATAACCATTACTGCACAAATCTTGGAAAGCAAAAATTAAAGAATGTTTTAATGAAAAAGTATCAAAATTTTAAGTACGTAATTCCTCATTACATTTGACCTTTTCTTAATTGCCTACTGCATAAGAAAGCGACCACAAAAATTACAAAGAAACTAATAACCAATGGTCTCAAACAAAACTCAAAAAAAGAAAAAAAATTCTCTCTCTAGTAAATTGGGTTTGGCAGAGCAGCTGTCCCTTTTCCTTTTCTGCGTTACAATTAATATATTACAGAACTTACTTTCAAGCTTTGTGAATGTTGAGGGACTAGAGTCGATAAGAGCAAGCTGGAAGTGTTTCAAGGCAGACTCCCAGTCGCTGTTCACTTTGAATATCAACCCTAGTCTCAAGTGAACTTCATTAGCTCTGGAGAAACCTGGGTCTACATACAGCACCTGTCTGAAGGCTTTCACTGCCCTAGAACATCCCAAAACACAAATTATATTCATTGCATGATCAACAACCCACACGCAACTTACACTAACTAATGACACAACTGAACAATGGTAGAATGTGCACAATTAGACATTCGTAAGCATAGGCGACACTCGTTCATTATCCCTGAAGTACAGGTTATCATCCGCTTGACCCAAAAAACTGTGTGTTTAACACATTAAAAGAACAAAAAAAAAATTTCCTTTTAATAGGTTCATATTGTTTCTCACAACATCAAGTAAAACATACTGTAAAAAATATTGTTAGAGTGATCAAATTCATGCACTTTCATCAAAGGAAGGGGAAACATTTTTTTTGTTCAGATGAGTGCTACTTTAAGCTTATTGTCAGATGAGGAATTCTTAAGTCGTTTAGCCCAATCCAGAAAGCATTTCGTAAGTCGTTCAGCCCAATCCAGAAAGCATTTCTTAAGTTTTCTTTTGTTTTTGTTTCTGTTTTGAAGACATTTGTTTAAATTTTTCTAAATTCAGTAGAGAGTTTTGTCAGTTACATTTGAGTGCAGTTATGACCCTTTTGGGACTGGTGCGGCATGCATTACATTTGTGTTAGTGAAATATTGAACCGAGCCGACCTTCAAGGCTGGTGCAGCTGATGATTCTGTGATGTACAGGCATAAACCTGTTGATCAGAAGGAAGGGTGACGGAGGTGGTATACTGTGTCTGCTGAGGGGACAGCCACAGCCTGCATGGTAACAGACTCCTTTATAAAAGTGAGGTGCTGTTGACTTTGCTCACGTGTTTATGGAGTGGGTAGAGAGTACTTTTGTGTGTAACGCTTGGGATTTCATTTTTCTTTCTGTTCTAAGACGAGCCGAGCTACACTGTAGATGTCTTGTACGTGTTGGGTCAAGATATGTGTTGGGCATATTTTGGAAGGAGTCCTTTGTGGTGATGAACCGACGAGCAGGCTGGAGAAGCCAACAATGGACTGAAGAAGTAGAGGCTTAGAATAACCCTTTCTTCTTGTTTCCATTTTAAACCTAAGATGTATGTCTGTTTTGTTTTATTAGATTGATTGCTCGCTCACACCAATGATGACAAGTTGAATTTGTTTATTTATAATATATGTTCCTTTTATGCAGTTAGCTAATTATAAATTTCTTAAGTGCTACAGTAAAATCTATAATTAATATCAGAGAGTATAATTTTTAATGACATGGAATCACTAGACAACTTATTTTGTGTAATGTTGAGTAAATTTGACACTGAGCCCCTTTAGAGATACGCTGCTGAGATAAATGAAGTTTTATGATTTTATTTTTATACTAGCCCATGTGTCCAGATACTTGTGCAGTTATTAAAGTTGCCAGTTTAAATCCTTAACTAAGGTTCACCTGATTTGTTATATTTTGCTCTGCATGCATGGCAGAAACCATTTCTTTAACTTTAATGGCTGTAAATTATTGAGCGCTAATTGTTTTCTTGAAGTTCATAGCGTCATTTCATGACTGATTGCCACCTGGCTTCACCGAGACATTTTCTAAAATTTTTAGTTTAACTGAATTTTAATCTGGATTTTATATTTTGATTGATGACAATGTTTCAACAAGTCACTGAGTTATGTCACTAAGACATTCCAGAAATTGCATAACTGTTTTATTGTTTTTTTAAATATCAGTAAACTGATTTGAAAACTCAAAAGGCCTTACATTTGTTTTTACTTCATAGTCGTTAGTTCCCCTAATTTTGTAAGTATTTAAGTATTATATTACTAATTTTTTATCTGACCAGTCACCACATAGACTGAAATACTCTGCGTTTAATTATGTTAATTTTTCTTTTAGGCGATGTACCATTTATTTCTGAAAAATTCTATCTAATGTATGTCAAGTCCCGAAAGCTCTATCCTGTAGTTCATTTTTCCTTGGTTGTCCTATATCATTGCCAAGCCTTACAAATTTGTTAATTCAGTTCTTTATTGTTCTAAGTCAGAATTCCTGTGTGTATTTTCGACAAAGTGTTTCTCGATAAGCCATTTTAAAATAATCAGGTGGTGGAAGTTTTTCACTTGTCCTGTATAGTTTTTATTTTACAGTCTATAGTTTCTATAGTTTCTCACTTCATTCCATACACATTTCATTCTCACCCGTTCAATTTTTCCGTATTCCACACCTCGCTTTTCGTACAATATTTCAATATATTAATACAGTAGTAAATTAATACTCGTGGGGCAGTCTGCTGTGTTTAGAAATCCACAAGATGGTGGAATAAAATTCCCCATATACTGTAACTTTTTTTAAACTTTATTTCTTTTTAATAACCTATCAATGCATAAAAAAGACATGTCTTCACATTTGAGCAGAAGTGAATTTCCATACAATACGTATTCTAAACCTTACTGAAAACTATTTGTTCAGTATAAAAAAAACACCAGGACTAGTTTTTTCGTTAGTGGCAACATGTCTAAATATTGTTCAGCCAAGGAAAATGCACTGCAATGTTTGTATTTACAATGCAGTTACTGTTCGTGAATTGTTTCTTGAAACCAAATGAATGACAGGTGGCATATTTGAAACGATAATGGTGAAATTAGCAGTCAATACATACCAAAAATACTATGTCCGTAGACATTTTTTATATTAGGGAATGTGTGTTGCAAGGTTATGCTACTTTTGATTACACCTATTGTTAATGAGAAATGTAAACAATATAAAATGTATAAGTGAAACTGTCCACAATATTTTAACAATCGACGTGGAAAATTAATGTCTTTAGGAACAACGTACATGTTCTTTTACATTGGCACACTGATGTCTTGGTGGCCACGTGAAGCATTCATGCACATTTTTTTCTCTAGTAATTTTTTTGTAACTATGAATTTTATTAAGTTGTAGGTTTCGTAATTCGGGGATTACAGTAGTGTAGTTAACAAGTAAGTTACAATAAATAATTTTCATCTACATATTATTCCAATTACTTTCCAATTATTCCCATTAGAACATATTCTATGGCATCAACATTATTGCAAATGTATTATTTGCTGGGCCTAGCATTTTTAGGGGGAGAGGGCAGGTGAACTATTATACCTTCAAAACAGACAAATTCTAGTGGTAGGCCAAGGTGATCTACTGGTATATTCTCTGTTTCCCTTGTTTACAGCTGAATGCTACAAATTATTATACAACTACATCCTCTTTCCCCCATAAAATTAAATCTTATTTCCCAATATGTAGTTTATCACAATAATCAACAACTGGTTGTTTCGCCAGCTAGTAGACATATGTTGAATAACATAATTGTTTTGCTAGTACTTTCTCACTGGTTTATTAAACAAACAGACCCAGTTCACCATACTAATGAGAGAGCTAGAATCTTTAAGTTGGCTAAAAACTGATTTAGAAGTTAATGAGCACATTTTTTATAAAACTATGCAGCTAGTACCATAATTTAATTCTCTCTGGAAATAAAAGTGCACTGTGATAGTTGGTATTTTCCTGCACTACAAACTTTTAAACAAATGAGTAGGATACGTCAGTTGAAAATGAGTTAAATATTGGAACGAAAAGTTTAATTGTTGGGAAATATTTTTATGGTACCTCTTTCCCAGTAAGCCTATCACCCCAAAAAAATTTGAGCAGTTATAAATATTTGGAGCAGAACTTAACAGCTATGAATTTGAGAGTCAATAGAAAGTGAACTGTGTATGTACAGATCTGTGCCAGAATGAAAGTGTGGGAAAAACCGAAGATCCAAAAAAAGTCAGCACAATTCCCTCATGTGAAATCCATGATGACCCTGCTAGGGAGTGAACCTCTGTTACCTTGGTGGGAAGCAGGCATCCTGGTCCACTGACTGATGCAGCCAACCCTCCCACAAATTTGAAAATGTATGCCTAAATAATTTGCTTATTACTTGCATCAGGAACATTTAAAGTAAAATCATAAACATCATTTTTTTTGCTGTTGAATGTGAAATTTTGACATTGATTTATGAGTAGAGGCTGAAAAAAATAGATTAAGGTACTAGAAAACGAAAGAAATAGTGTATGTGAATAAAAACTTTTCACTTTAAATTGGCTCGTAATTTTTCTTGGCGCACATATATGGCTAATCAAAAAACTGTGGTGGCCATCTGATTGTCTACGAGTTGTCTGTGAAAGATAAAAGTTTGCCATCTCCAACGTCCCCGACAACAACTTTTGACGTCATGGTCACATTCTCCAACTAGATGACAGAATGGCAACGACTGGGCACCGACCGATGACTCACCGTCTCTATGCAGCAGGGCCTTAATATCTAGCAGGCTTGCAGCTGAATATTCCAAATATATAGGCCATAATCTATTTCATGCCATATTTTTTAATTATATTTGCTGTGTTAGAAACATTTTATAGAACACAGAGAAATACGTAATTTAATACTGTAATGGTCTTGTGTGATGCGCAGTGTGCTCATATTAGGTTGGACCTATGTACTTCATGTTATATTGCAGACGAATTATTTTATAGTTTATGATTTGTCTTGTAATTTTTGGGCAGGCAAAGAAAATATGTGGCCAATATCAAAATTATTTTTGATTTTAGGGTATGGTGTTATATTTCACGGAAAATTAGGCATTTTCTAAGACGAAGGCATGGAAATGAAAACTTTGCTTTGCATAGAGTTTAGTTAGATTAGGAAAATAAAATTAGGGTTTTCCTTTTCTGGCTTCCTAACCTAATAAAAATTAAACAATCTGACTCGCATAAATATTATCCCACTAAACTAACCTAATATTAAATTGTTTACAGTAACTCTCTTTTCCTTTACTGTCTTTCTAAAGGTAAAAAAAAAATTAATTTTTTCTTATCCTTTCTCAGTCACAAAACCGAACCGTCTCTTATACAAGCACAAAATAGCAGGAAATAAAGAGATCAGAATGTGCGTGTTGCTGCTGTTCTGCAGGGAAACCAACAGAACACAGTAAAACCCTAATTGAAAAGAGTTTGTACCAGTATCATTTAATACTGGTTATGCTATCATTCACCACATACCGCTAGTGATCGTAGCCATCAGGCGCAGGTATCAATTTATCCAAATGATATGCTGAAATAATTAATACAGCCCAAGTGTCAGTAACTGAAGCAAGCTCCAGACAAAGTTCCATGAACTAGAAAGTTTTTTGGAGCAAGAAAATCCTCTGGACAACTTAAATGACCCTAGTAGAATTTACAATTTTCATGAATCTAGTTTTGAGACTTGCCCAAAAACAGGCAAAGTATTGGGACCAGTTGTCAACCGTGGCATAGGCAGGATTTGTGCAAGATAAGTGCTAAACCTGAGAATAATATAATAAACACTGACCACCCTTTCAAAGTGAGTGAGGTCTAGGGGTTCTCCCCCAAGAAAATTTGGATTTCAAGGTGCAAAATTGTGTTAATTTTGGCAGTTTTTCGTAATGAAACACTGAATATTATACTGGTAGAAATATTTTGTCTTTTACTATGACTTATTTTTTTCCATTTTTATGGACAATAGGGGGAGGGATTACAACCTCCTAACAGCCCTCTTCCTGACTTCGCCACTGGTTTTATTGACAATCTTAACAACGTTAAAAATAGAAATGAAAAAGAATCCATCACTGTAATGGCTATCTTTAATGCTGCTGGAGAGACTGTGTCCCTATGGTTGTTCCCATTTCCTGCTCTATTCTACAGTTAGCTGAGGGTCATAAATCTCATAATTGATGAAGATGATGTCCACTTTGTGAAGCACTACCAGACTTTAAAGAAGTTATCAAATCCAAGCTTTGTACATATTGGAGGTAGGATACATTACCAGTTTGAGAATCCTGTTTATGTAAGCATAATCAGCCCCTAATTTGTTTAGAACTGATTGACTCAAAATGTTGTGATGAAATGGATAGGCCTACAATGTTCACAATAGTATAAAACACTAGTGCAGTATTGGTGATTATTTGTATTACAGCACTATCAGTGACATTAATATATTCTGATGAAAGGCAAAATTACCATAGTATGCATGTCAGTCAGAAGAATATACAATGAAGTCTGCCCAAAACAGATCCTGCATAAAATAAAATGGAGAAATGTAGGCCTATAAACTAAAAAAAATTATCCACTTACATGTACAGTTTTATCACATCCTGCATAAATGAAAACCTCCATAACATGGAACTGGACAATTTTAGAAAGGAAATTTATATATACATATATACAGGGGGTTTCTTAACTTATGTTACAAACATTGGGAGGTAATTCCTCATAAATATTGAGGTATAGACACGCCAAGTCATTTTCATCTAGTGATATTTTTAAGGGAGATATGAACCTTTGAAAATCCATTTTTAAAATGTTTTTTCCAGAAAATATCGGAAACAACTAATTTTGATTACAATTTTCAGCACAGTGTTTAGTACCGTTGAGATCCTCATAAAAGCTATGATGAAACCGCTTGTTAAAACCCTCCCCTTCATGTAAATAACAGGGGTGGCTACCCTTACATGAAGGGTACAATGTACCACATGTTGGGAAATGGTTGTACACATCACACATGGTAATAAACATGTTCCCTAATCTGCATCCCTTAGAAGATGGATACACTTTGTGAACATTAAAACAGGGAGGTCCATAGCCATTTCCAGAAAACATACTGTGATTTGAGAATAGGTAATACACATTAAAACATGATACAATGGTGAGTAAAAGGCTCAAGGTAAGGCCCTTGTTTACCAGTCATTGAATGTTGTTGTGAAGTGTACTACCTATTCCAAATTATCGAAAAGCATATGTATCCCCTAAGGGATACAGTTTAGGGGACACATTTATTGACATTTGGTGCTGTGTAAGTTCCCTTTCGAGAATATGGCACGGATTTCATTACGAGGTCAACCACATTGGACCCTCCTGAGGTATTATTCACAACAATGTGCATACCTCTTCAGGGGTGCAATTTGGGAGCCATGTTTATTGACTTTTGTGCCTGTGTTTCTGTGCCTGTGTTTCTGTGTACTATCCCTCCCGAGGATACGGAAAATATTTCATTGCTTAAGAACACACACTTGACCCTCCCATTGTAATTTTCACAACGTGTACGTACATAACATGGGGTGCAACTTAGGGGCTATGATTATAAGACATTTGTACCATGTGGTGCTGTGTACTATCCGTACTGAGGATATGGCACATATTTCATTACTTGGGAAAACACACTGGACACTCCTATTGTAAATTTAAAACATGTATATACCTCGTAAGAGGTGAAAGTTATGAGCTGGTGTTTATTAGGCATTTTTATCTGCTTTTGTTGTGTACCACCTGTTCCTGCAATATAGCACCCTTTCTTTTCCAACACCACATATACACACACACACACAGTGTTTTCGATTAACAACCGCAAACTCCGTCAGGTGATTCCTTATGGAAAAATAAGCAAAAATTATGTTATACATTTTTCGTCTTAACTTAATATTAAGGAAGTAATAAGGCTCTGAATATCAAAATTTAGAAAAGTTTTCCTCCAAAATATCTGAAGCTGGATGACATAAAAAACCATTTTCAGCATTGCTTAATGTTATTGTGATCATCAAACCAACAGCAAATTCTACTTGATACCTTATACCCCTATGAAAATAGCAGGGGTGGCTACCCTGTAATTGCAGACAAACATTTGAATATGATTTATAAAGTACTGAGAGCTCTGTAACAAAAACAGTCCTCTTGTTACAACTACTGCCCAGGTCATACAGCTTTTACTCAAAACACACTTGAAGATTCATGCAGACACCGTGGCTCGAGAATACACAATGCTGTGAACATGCAAGTGAAATACTCAGCGCAGAGGCGATGGTGGATAGTCATTGTAAACAACATTTACAATACTTTATACTAGTTAGCAAAGAATATCCACCATCGCCTCAGCGATTAGTACATCACTTGCAAGTTTGCAGCATTGTCTATGATCTAACCACTGTGTCTATGCGAATCTTCCAAGTGTATTTTGAGTGTAAATGGTATGTCCTAGACAGTTGCAACAAGAGGACCTGTTTTGTACGTGCAGGTCTTATTACTCAATACAACACTAAAATGTTCAAAAATCTAAATTGTAAAAAAGTTTTATGCAATTCGAGGGTATCCATCCCTGCTATTTTCATAGGGGTGGAAGGTATAAAGCAGCATTTGCTGTTTGTTTGAAGATCCCAATAACATTAAGCAATGCTGAAATTTTTTTTTTATTTAAACCAGCTTTAGATATTTTGGAAGAATACGATTTTAAATTTTGATATTCAGAGCCTTATTACTCCTTTACTATTAAGCTTAGATGAAAAGTGCAAAGTAGCTTTCCTGCTTATTTCTTCATTAGGAATCATCTGCCAGAGTTTGTCGGTGTCGTTCAAAAACCACCGGTATATGTTCATGCTGCTCGTAATTACGTACCGTCTGCCTCATGAAAGAATTCCATATTTTGACATTTCTCTTCTGAGAAATTTGCCTGGCTGCTCCATTGTTTGGAGCTTTAAACCTACCTGACTTCCTGGAAAAGCACGGTCTCCACAATCATGTTTACAGACCTCACTTCTCAGAAGTGAACTGTCAAAATGTGGAATTCTTTCATGAGATAGACTATACTACAGCTTAATATTGTTTAGAAAAGATTGTATAATATATGAGGAACATTACATAAAAGAACAATAGGATATTTAATTACTGTATACACTGCTTTTCCACTCCTCATTTGCAGAAAACTATATGACAGAGTTTCAGATGTCTCAAATTTAACAAGCAGATGGCCAGATTTAGCAGTCAAGAAGATAAGTAGTTCATTTTCAACAGTTAAAAACAAAAAATGTATGAAAAATAATTATGCAGGCAGTAAGTTTAAGTTTATCTGTGAAATATACTGGTTCCAAATAAATTGAACAACAAGGTGACACACAGCTACCACATTCCTTCCGTTTTGTTTTCGCAAAATTTTATTTCTTCAGTAATGCAACAGATTAGATATTGTGCAGTTAGCACGTATACTGTACTTTATTCCAGTTCCATTCACTGGCTTGCAAAACACGACAAAATAAGTGAAGGTTATACAGTAGTCTACGTTACTCTGTGCATTTTTTTCATGCTGTCAGTTGTCTAGTTAATACAGCTTAAGCCACTTTACAGATTTTTTTTTTTGCTTGAAGTTGTGTCCGGTTGTGGAAAAGTTTTGTCCTGAACTCTTACGTGTGAAATGCTGAAGCATAAATAAACCTTTCTAAGAAAGAAGGCAAAAGTGACTGAAGCATAGAAAAACCAAGTGCTTCCAAAACAGTGATGCAGTTTAATGCAGGAAAAATAGACTTATGACACAAAAAATAACTTCAAAATTATTGAAGAGTGATTTCAGGGGACGACAGGATAAATTAAACAACGTAAGTGAAGAGATTTTGGTCAATGCTTAACATCTAGGTCTTAAGCTTTGGTGATGCGAGTATGAAGCAATGCTGGAATGAAGGGGTGGGGGAACAGTGAGCCCCGAGAAAACATGCCGACCAGCAACATTGTCCGGCATGCACAGGAAATGAAGACATTAACACAGTGTGGAAGCGGTTTGTTGCTTGTAGGGCTTACGGTATACCAGTCTCTGGACCACAAATCCAACTAAAGAATATGCTTAATGGTGAGGAGACCAGCCTTTTTTTAGAACACCAACAAGAACCTCTGCTGAGTGCTAAGAGAAGTATGTCGGTGGAAAGAAGGCCAAGGAAAGAGCGCTTTAATTTGTGGTAACAGAGGAGACCTTGAAAAGCCCTTGGTGATTGGAAAAGCTGCTACTACAAGATGCTTCAAAGGCCTTGACTCTCAACCGGGACTCCCTTCCAGTACAATAGCACCACAATAAAAAAGCCTGGACAATTGCTGCAATCATGGAGGAATAGCTTCTTGGTTTTAATTAAAAAATGAAGTATCAGACCAGGAAGAACTTGCTGTTTTAAGATAATGTAACACGTCACCCTCTCATCAAACTGTCTATAAACATCACAACACATCTATAGCGCAGCACATATACCACTGTGTTACACACACACTCAAATGTTTTTACATGAAACAAGTGTTCAGCATCTTCTTGCAGGAATGGGAAACAGAGAGAATCATCGACCAAACTAACCAAAAAGATTATAGTAAGAAAATGCTTAACAAAAGGATAATTCAAAGAAGTTGAAGAGACTGACGAAGATGATACACCCCTTCATCAGCTAGCTGAACTGTTGAGAATGCAAAAACACTGATGCTGAGGCTTTTTCTTTCGACAACAATTTCACCACTGAAGGAGTTGAAAGCGGTCATCAACTGACCAGAACAATCAACCTGAATTTGGTTTTTTCGAGTGCAAAAACATTTTAAATGTATTCAAAACTAAAACATTTTGAGAAAAATCCTGCACATTTCGATGAGGAAATTGTGATGTCAGTTGGCATACGTGAGGTTAGATTGGTACAATTCACATGCTAAATCTAAATGTGTTCGCAAAATCACTTAGAAACTTGATATTGTATTGATATTATTCTCGACAGACGTCAAAAATGCTGTGCACCAAACCGGACAGGATTCAGCAACGCTGTGAAGCTACAGTACAGTAAGAGAGTTTCACTTCTTGACAATCAAAACACTAAAGACTATGGCACACAACTTGATACAAACAGGAACTGGAAGCGGCCACTGCATTTGTCAGGAAATCACGAGAAATAAAATATCTGGATGGCCAATGTGTTATAATGGACCCAGGTTTTCCCAAATTAAGTCTAATGTGTTACAGTTGCATCAACTTATTCCATCTACATTAATGGGCTAATACTGCATAAATGTGAATTAACAAAAGAAAATGTGTCTAAAGTACTTTTTGGCCACACAAAATGTGCTTTTTTATTCCCCAATGGAAATTTACAATCCCCAAATTCTTATAACACTGGTAAAATGGATTTACTACATGACTAAATCTGCAAGGCTATAGCATAAAAAACAATTTTTTGTTGCATGACTTGCCTACATTCTAGCAAACTGACTACCTTTAACATACGTGCAGCAACCACAGAGTGTTTCTTTTGTGCACTTTGGTGTGCTGCCATATTTTCTATCGGATGAACTAGAGATTGAGACTAGAATGTGACTCAAAACAAAAGAACATCACAGAGAAAGGAATTCTTAAAATGAGATAACTTAAACATTACTAATGTTTTTCTATGATACTACATGAGCGAGTCATTTTTTATCAACGCCGTGTATTAGTAGCACACAACTAAAGAATAAAACGAAGATAAATATCACACAGTTTTTTAAAATTCGCAGAGATGTAGGGGGAAGTATACTGAACATTTTAAAGGTTTCCGTTGGTTTAAAAACCACGCAAATTTTAAAATCCCGTACTTCCCAATTTATTTATTTCATAGAAACATATGTGCTATTTTTTATAGGAAATAATATGCTCCTTAAATTTATAAATGAAATGCTTTTGCTACATCCCATTGATTGGGCGCTACAAACCTACATAATTTTAACCTAACCATTGTTTTTTAGACTTAATTGCTTGGACTATTGCAGACCTTTACGTTATGTGTCTGCGTAGTGATCTGCACTATCTTCTACTTAGGCTGGTGTTTAAATTTAACATCTCAACTCTTCTGTTAGTGGTTTACTTCAAGTTTTATGATAACTGTTGAATCTTTCATTCTAGGCATTATTAGTTAATAGTTGGACATAGCAATACGAATGATACCTTCATCTTTGACCATCAACGAAAATAACAGTACTTATTACACTACACAGCATTGTCTTGTAATTCTAGCTTTCAATAACTAGTGACCTGAAAAATTTGCGGGTTCAATAAATACCCTGAAAGCTAGCTTCCAAGAATATTGTTATACTGAAGCAGACAACTGCTGATCGTTGGTTGCTCGCTGACAGTGATACCACATGATTCGGCCTGAGTTTCATAGTTTACTTTTTATTGAATCACATCCCTTCAAGAAGTGTCAAATAAGTCAACAGCCAAATACAAATGTGACAGGAAATTACAGTTTTTTAAATCCTAGATTCTACACAAAAGAAAATTTGAATTTTTCAGGTCCCCATTAATAACACAGTCTACACTATGTTTGATGCATATGCAGTACATTTTTTCTCAAGTTAATAATACTGGGGTAAATAGGGTAAAGCTAAACTCTTAATTTTATATTTGCCCGATTAGCTGTACACTTACTTCCAGTATTTTTTAAACTGCAGTGTTAACAATTGTATTACTGTTAACAGGATCAGAAGTTACATATTTTCTCATTGCCTAATATTTATTATAAAAGATTGAATGGAGAGTTTCTTAACGACTCTGAAACGTGTGAAAAAAATAGGTACGGTACCATTTCAATCCGATTCAGATACGCCAAGACAAATTTTGTCTTGGCGAATCTGAAGTGAATTATTCCAACGGGATAAACTTAGCAGACAACCCAAAAGAGCTCGTCGTCATGAATAAGTAATTCAAGTGGACTTATATTTCATGCTGGAAAACACACAGCCCGATAGCTATGTAAATGCAAAAAATTATGTTGAAAATGAGATAGCATAAGACTTACTATTCCGTATGTATCATCCACATGGTTAATTTTTTGTGACTTTAGAAGTAATATTTTTAGTATTAAAAAATTTGTACATTCCTAACAAATTATTCGTCATTAGTAAAATTGACCTAAATATTCGTGAGAATTTACTGCCGCTATGATGTACTTTTCTTTAACAGATCACAAATAACCTATTAAGTACTTAATATTTATCAGAATGGTAATTTTCTCATTGTGTATCAATGCAATATGTTGCAGCAATAGCAATTCTATGCTTGCAAACGCAGAAAAATCACAAAAATGTTTGGCACCAGCGTATTCTCCAAATCAGTCTAACGTCCTGCACCAAGTATGATTGGACAGCAGTCATTTATTTGTTTACACACGAATCACATGTTCAGCAGAGGAGTACAAGAGTTAACATTGGCCCACTCAAGTGCAGAAACACCAAACAAGAAATAAGAACGTCTGATATTAACACGCTACATTGAAGTCTAGCAAACAATGAAGTATTCCCCCGATAAATCAATATGTCTAGCTATGATTACAGAAAATGGTATATCGCAGGAAAAGTTAACAGTTTGCTAGATTCCACTGTAGTGTATAAATAAATTGTGTTTTCATTTTGTTGTTGGCTCTGATTTGTCTTCGAAAATGTTTGCCCATTTAAATCAGCTAATGAGAATATTTTGGCTATAACGAAAAACAGTTGTAATTCGTCTGCAAACGAGTTGTGGTGCCTCTAAACACATCAGCCAATTATACAAAGTTAAGGAAATGTATAGTGTCTTGTAGGCTATATAATGGCACAAATAATTTTCATGATTTTCCATCCTATCTATCCATGATATGTAATATGTGATAACAACATGCTCAAGAAATTGTCAAGTTGTTTTCATGTCTGTGTTAACTGGTTTACACGTAATATGAGAGTTTATATACATACAAGTTTAACATAATGTTTTTTTTTTTACTGTGACCTCTGTTTTTTTTTTGTAGTGAATTTTGCCCCATTCATTTTAAATACTTGCGTGCACATAAGAAGTTCTACTTCATGGCCGGTGATTGGAAGTCACGTGAGATAAATCCCTCCACAAAGAACACTGCCAATAACCATGCAGCAGAACTGCAAGTAAGCACGTCTAAGTCCCTGAAGCAATCTGGAGCAAAATATTTTTCTTAAAACCAAATGTCTATAAGCATAGGACCAGCTGTGTATTTGTTAGTTCAGGTTTGCTTACATATTTTCTTATACTTTAATAATTACAAGATATGATAAAAAACATCTCTTGTTTTATAACCAACACAATGATAATAAACTAAAGCTTTTCTAACATCTATATTCTACCTTTCATGGAGTCTGGATCAGTAATACATCTTGTTACATATTTCTTTTTGAAGTAAAATTGACATTCAGCATTTTTGGTTTCTAGTATTTTGCCGGCATTATGTTCATATTCTGAATCCGTGAACAAGTGTGTTTCTGTTATGTAATATTTCTCTACTAAGACAAGGTAGCATATTTATTTATATCAGGGTAAAATAAGAGCAGAAATGATGCTGTGCAAGATATGGATTTTAGCAATTCACATACTTAAAAGAAAAAAACCTACACTTCAATGTTTCTTAGGTTTTCTGTACATACTTATTTAATTAAATTTGTTACAATCAAACTTTCAAAACATCATTTTGCACATTACTGTGTTATATATACATAGTATTTCTCCGGATTATATTGTAATTCTGTAAGGGGTATATTGTAACAAATTTGCAACACGATAAGTCTGTTTTACGGATTTCACCCATAAACATTTACTTACCAACAATTTGGTATAAATTTAGTTATCACTTTATTCCTGCTCAGTAAATATAACAAGGCAAATGTTACGTTTGTCTGGTGGTTATATGCTGTTCTTAACAGCAGCTTTGATGTAATTTTATTAGTTAAATGTAACTGCGGGTACGTCTTTTGTTCCACCTATCGGTGCTGAGCTGAACTAATATAAATAATATAGTTTTGTTTATTCCATTCAGAAATAAATTTGTGTAAACACCATAACATTACTTTCTAATATTTGTACACGACGATTAAGGTATGTCCTATTTCGATTTTGCTTACAGGTAATTTGCATCAATTGAAGTATTAACAATTCTAGGTAACCTACACAATCAGAACCAAATATCAAGATACTTTATTTACGGAAATCAACTTAAAAATTATTTTCTCCTGAAATACTAAGGTTTGTACTACACGATAAGAAGTAGAACGAGTTCTTTGAATAGTGACCTAAATTTGGGCACCTGGGTCAAAAACTAAACAGTTTGTAAAACAAAACTGAGCATATCTCTTCTTAGTAATGAAGAAACAAATAAATACAGACTAATAGACATGCACAAAAACAGCAAGGCAGCATACGTGAACATGACATAATGAACTACCTCATTTTTTATTTGAAAATCACTGGATGTTACAAAAATATTTGCAGGTTTTAGTCTCGCTACACCATGTAAAAAAAGGGGCCAAGTTAAATTAGTTTTAGTGAAAATCCATGTAAAAAGTTGTTCACTGTAAACGTAGCATTTGTACAACATTGCTTAGATTTTATTTCAGGATTGTCGCATAATACACTGAATTATATTTTATTACTCGCTTTATAGCGCTCAAGTAGAAAGGCAACCAATGTTAATGTTGAAGTATATAAAATAACTGCCCAAGAATTCATAAATTGTTCATCTCAAAATGTTACGTTTATCCTGAACAATCTATAACAAGCATACCAACGCATCACATCTTATAGAACCGGAGCGATTGTTTGTGCAAGAACAGCTAATTCTCTCAGCATGCAATCTGTTTGGACATCACGGGCCAAGTAGTCTATTTATCTTAGTAGTCAAACTTCACGTCCATCTGTGTATTTTCGTGTATTGGCGATGTATCACACGGTAGATGGAAGGAAGCTAAAAACAGGTTTGGTCGCTGCCGCTTGGGGTGCATAACTTCATGAATGACGCAGGTGACTGTGCAGCACTCTAGCATGCAGGTAACCAACTAAGACGATACAAGGGGTTATAGCAGCACACTGCAGCAGCGGATTACCCAAGTTTCTCCTCAAACTCTTAGTTTCTGACATCCTTTTGAGACTTCTACCCAGTATATATATATTCCAAGGTATTAGTGAATTATGTGAGTTGGGTGATACGTGAGTGATGTAAGAATAATGTCAGTCGGTAAAATCAATGGCTTCTATTGTATTTATAGGCTATTCAAAATTATTCTATCTGGACTGTCTCACTGTCAACCTTACAAAGTGATAAGGTACAGAATTATGTATATTTTTATACTGTATATGTGTACAGTTATTCTTTTCTTTAACTTATTTAAAACTTTTCCTCACATTATCACTTGACAAAAAAATTTAAAAAATTTGAAAATTATTCAGCAATAACGTTATCTCGCCATGTGATTTCTTTTGCAATCTAATGCACTGTCCCGAATACGAGCCTTGGCTAATGGAATTCATGATAAATAAATAAATGTAACATGGATATCACATTTCTGAAAATAAAGAATGGTTCTGAAAATATTTAAAGGGGCTAATGAATCAAGAAATATGAAAGTAACTGTATTCTCAAGATTTGGTAATGAAAAAAAATGTAACTTAGGTGTATGTAAAACGTGTATTAAATACATTATGATCAAAAAAGGTATATTTTACATAGAAGCAATTTATTTCGATTACATTTTCGTTTATTCAAAACTAGCCTTACCGCTGTGCAGGACCGGCTGGCTGCATTCAAGGTGCGCTGCCCTTTAGCAACAAACAATCAAATACACCTAGTCCCTGCTTCCGCCGGTGCTAAAGGCGCTCGAGTACAAGGCTGATGTTAGGGAATAGGGGTGTGCGAAGCTTCAAAGAGTCGAAGACGAATCAAAGATTTCTTTCTTCGACTTCGTGTGAAAGCAATGTCTTCGAAGGTTTCGAAGATTAAAAAATACAGTGTTTATTCCACAAATCTTACAGTGTCATTATTTTTCATCCGGATAAGCACACTGTAACTTATTTTTAGCACCGCCGTAAATAAATTGTCGCATAAATTCCCAAAGAATTCCACAAACTTTTGCCTCGAACGTAACCACATTTTCCAAAACAATTTTAATGCTTACTTTGTCAGAAACAGTATTGGCGGGAATACCTTGCTACCGCACAAATCATTTGAACAATTTTAAAATATGTATGCCGCAATAAATCTACTGAAACGTTCAAACCACATTTCCAAGTTTATTAAATCGTCAGACATCATGGAAAACACTAACATCTTTGTTTTGTTTACATATGGGACGTTTCTCAAGCCATACATTAAGTCGTACGTACGTCGCTAACTTCAGTCCATCTACGTAACTATTAATGTGACAACAGCGCATTCTGTTATTGTTCCACGGCGCCTAATAAAAAGCACGCTTCTCTAGCACAAGAATTGGCATTTCCTTAGTTGAATATTAATCTATGCGTTGCGAATTACGTAGTTCTTTCTTAACAACAAAAACAAGCGTGATTCGTTAACGATTATAGTTTCCTGTCATCAATATCAATGTGTGATCAGTTATTTTTATTGATACAGAAAAATGAGTGATGAGACATCGACAAATAGGTCTAAAAATGCAGTGTACAATTATATCACAAGAAATAAAACAGCACAGATGTGCACTTGCATGATTTGCAAAGCTGTATTGGCTACACCCGGAAGTAATTAAAACATTTATTTTCACCAAGTTTATGTTTTTTTTCTAATTAACGTAAATAAATGATGACATTTTTAAGTTAGATAATTTTATATAAATTCAGTAACATGTTAATGGCCTGCTAAGACCCCCGATGGCACCGACAATATTGCTTAGAACAAGCCTAACCTATTTCTGCAATATTTAAGTAACAATTTTAAAAACTACATAAACTGATTGAAAAATCTGCTGTGTTATTGTTTAAAACTGGAGGCAAGGACATTAGAAAAGATTACACATTTATTTACATCTAGAGGAAATATGACTGAGAAATTAACTAAAACAAAGATCAACAAAAGTTAAAATTGAGGTCTCTTCACCATTGTATGGGTAACTTCACTTCACGATTTTCTCATTTCAACACTGCATTCCAACTGTAGAGTTAAAATGTTAAATTTTTTATTTATTTTTTTATACAAACCTAGTTATTTCAAAACTTAAATGTTACTTAAAATTTCATGTAATTTTCTACATTTGAATAATATTTTTTTTAAGGTGGTTAATATTCTCAGCCCTACCACTGTCACCAATAGTGATGATGCTGTGATTTTCCTGAACAATATCATTTTAACTGCAAAAATTTAAGATCCTTAGTGAGATTTCACTACAATATTACAGTAGGTATTGTATGCATTGATTTGATGTTCTTTATTGCAGGTACGACGACCACTCTGCATGACCATCTCAAAAAGAAACATCCTTGTGAATGGGACAAAGTTGAAGAAAAACTGAAGCAATGTATGCTACGAGCAAAAGTGGAATCACACACTCAGCCTACTCTTCTGGCAGTATGGGACAAGAACACTATTTACCCTACTTCTAACCTAAGAGCTCAGTCAATTACAAAGAGCGTCGCAGAAATGTTAGCCACATGTTGTCTTCCTAATGTTTTCGTTGAAGAACAGGGGTACAAAAACTTAATGGCGAATCCAAATGTAGCACCCAAGTATCATGTACCAAGCAGGACGTTTTCTCGTAATTATGTCCCCAAGATATATGAAGAAGTAAAATCTAAACTTCAGGTGCTCATCCAGAATGATTTACCCACAATTATGTCACTTTCCATCACAACTGATGGGTGGACATCTGACTGTTGACAGTTACATTAGTGTAACGGCCCATTACCTTACAAGTGATTTTACACATCAGAGTTTTACACTTGAGATAAAACTTTTGAATGAAAGTGATACGTATGCCAACCTTGTATCGGCAATCTCAGATGTCTTAACGCACTGGAACCTACCTACTGGTTCCAGTATCCCTATTTTCTGTATCACTGACAATGCAGCCAATTTTCAAAAAGCAGCATCAATGAATTTCACTGGAAGAACGTGTCTTGCACACAGCCTGCAAATTGCAGTTAATGATTCTAAGATGGGTATGGCAGGTGTTCCAGAGTTGTTAACGAAATGCAAAGGAATTGTTGGACACTACAGGTGAAGTGCCTCTGCTAGGAAACGTCTGCAAGACCAACAGCGAAGACTAAACATGTCCGTTTTAGAGGTCGTACAGTATGTATGCACAAGGTGGTACAGTGAGTATGCCATGCTGAAGAGACTTCTTGAAATGTGAGAAGCTTTGAAAATGCAGAACTAAATAGTGAAGAAAACAAGGCAGACATAAGTACTCTGACCAACCAGGAGTGGAGACTTTCGTCTGGACTTGTAGAAGTTCTGCAGCCACTTGAAAAAACAAAAGAAGAATTAAGTGGTGATGCATACCCTACTTCTTCTATGATGATACCAGTTTTACACTGTTTCGATGTGCATCTCATGAGCTGCATTGATAGAAATATAAATTATATTTTATTTGCAAGAAATTTGAGAAAGGCAATTAAGTCAAGATTTCCTGTACTTGAAGAGGATGTTGTTTATTGCAATGCAATGTTGTGTGATCCCAGATACAAGGATTTTCTCATTAAAAAAATAGATGCAAGTGCTGCTTTGCAAGCGGAAATTACAAAACGTAATTCAAATTCACTGTTAAATAGCAGTGAAAAATCCTTGCCTTGCAATACAGCTGCTTCTACTTCGACCTCAACGCTGTGGGCGTCCTTTGATGCAGTTCAGAATGAACCGCGTACTCGTTCGTCAGCAGAAAATTAAGTAGAAAGTTACTTGAATGAGCCAAGAATAAAACGAACAGAAGATCCATGGAAGTGGTGGAATGAACAAGGACAAATCAGGTACCCTCTTTCGTCAAAAGTTGTCAAAAGGTGAACAATGAATGTTAATGTTCAGTGGCATGAAATGTGATTTTAGAGCGACGGCAGAGACTTACTTCCGAACATGTGAATCACCTAGTGTTTCTGAGCAGCAATGCAAATTATGTGTAAATACTGTGAAATTATTATATATCTCAAAAAAAAAAAAAATACTAGTCTAAGAGAACTAAATGTCAACATCTGCAATTATTATTTTTATTTTGAAATACACATTTATAACTATTATTGTAAGCAGTAGATAATTTTTAGTGTCCTACAATGCAAAGATATTTTTTAATGATCTGGTAAGTTTATGTAAATGCTAGTCAAACAACTAACTTTAGTTATAAATATATTCTTGTACAGTTTGAGATGAGTAAATTAATTTTTGTGCTGTTCATGTGTTTTGCACAAAATTCTAACACGATTTTATACATTTTTCTAACCTTAAAAAGAAAATGTAGGGGCCTTCAACTTCATCTTTGACGAAGACTTAGGCCCTTATCATCATCTTCGATTCGGAATTAAAAAATTGGTCTTCACACACCTGTATTAGGGAATATACGCCGAGTTAAAAGAATTTTCCTTAAGTCATTCAAACACATTTAATAAATCAGTTGCATCCTCAGGTCCAATATGCACAAATACAATGCTGAATACTCTAGGTGATAGTCCCGCTTTTAGCTAGATGGGGGCGGGGGGCTGACACCTTTATAAAGTAACGTGCTTTTCACAAAGTTATAAAGCGAATAGTTTGGGGCCTACGTCCCTTACTCGGTAGCGTAACTTCCACAACATTAAGGAAGCCAATGATAAGGGGCCAACGGCCTTTATAAAAGGGCGTAATTTCTCCAAACCGGAAAATGGGCGCCGTACACAAGATCAACGCCTACCTCTGTCCTGGTGGAGCCTAGGCCGCCAATTGCCAGAAGCTGGCCATGAAAAAGGGCACTCCAATTCTTCGTCTCAGAAACTAGACGTCCGAAGAAAGGCACGAGCCGTAAATCAGAGCAACTCGGTGCCACAGTCTACCGGGACCTGGCCACTGGGTTCTCCCAAGCTGCTACATCGTCGTTCATCGGGGCGATTTCTGCGTGGTCTGGCCTCCTTCCTCGAGGCCTTTCATAGCAAGCTAACAGCCTTACTGGTTAATGGCTGACCAAAAGAAAAATTTTGTCAAGCCCACAACTTACATCCGCAATCGTCGCCTGGCTACCAACTGCTGCAACGCCTTCTCCTGCTCGCAAAAACCCGACTGACTCTCCCCTCCCTACTCCCCCTCCACGGGACACTCACCGCCCCTCCCCCACAGCCATCAGCGTTATCCAAACTAACAAAATAACTATAAATTTAACAGACAATAGATATACTTATGTATCAAATAATATTAACATAATAAATAACACATAAATATAGCCATAACAAAAACACTGATACCACCAAAATATAGATTAAGATCAAATAACTTTTAACAATAATATCACAGTAGTTAAATATCGCCCCAAGGGCCCCAATGCTCAAATTTGGTTATTTCTTTTGACATATTTCAGTTCTCTCAACTGGTCCAAGTGAACACTTTTGTGTCAGTTTTTTTGTTGTGGTTTCACAATTTACGAGGCTCGCGCGAGCCCACAATCAAATTTCTCCCGAGACGGCACGTTTCATATTCAAAGGAATAATGTTTCTTACATAAATTGCAGTCTTTTCCTGTATGATTTTTTAATAGCCAACATTATTACAATAAAAATTATTAAGGTTTTTCAACAAATTATGTATTACAGAGGTTCTGAAATTCTTACTGAAAATTTTGCTAACTTTACAAATATGTACTACCATATCGAGGATAGGGAATATAGAATTTCCGGCTACCGGATGATGGATAATTTGTATGGCCTATTTAAAAATTTATAGGCCCCATTAAATAACCCAGGGTGTCTACCAGATTGTAAAAGTAAAATTTAGTGACTTTTTAGTGACTTTTTCTTGAAAAACTGTTCAAACAGAATTAATAATTTTTTTAACAAGTGCAACACGGCCAACAATTTTCATTATGTTTCCTCCAATTGCTGATAGCGCGAAGCATGTGCAATTTTAAAATGTGTAATCAATATAGTATACCTAAATTTAAGTTGTCTTTATGAAGATGACTATGAAAAATAATACACAAACTATTTATTTTATTTCTAAAGAGCACAAGAAATACTAGTAGTGTAAACATGCACGTTTGAAAAATCATTCGACAAGAATCAAACAACCGAAAATAATTTTCGTGACTTATACCAAAATATACTTCAAATTAATGATTATTGTGGGACTTTTGTGACCTTTTTCACAATTCGGGACTTTTTCGGGACATTCGTGACTTTAGTGACCTAGTAGACACCCCGAAAACCACATAACACAATTTTATGTGTACCTACACATTTCTAGACATTTAACAATTATTCTGCTTTATTTAACATACCAAGTCTCGGGTGTTCTCCTTTACTAATTGTAAATATATATCCAGTGACACATTCTTACTGAGCAACAGTCTATATAAACTTAGTTCTTATACAACAAAATAAAATTAATTGTATTTTTTACTACCAAAATTTATCCAATACCCGTGTACAAAAATGTACACAAAAATATCTGACGAACGGAAAAACTATTATTATATTATTGAGTTGGTAAACACATAGGATCTTGCAACTTTTCATAAAAACAGTGAGACGTACTAGAGTTGTAATCTTAGTTTTTTTTTTTTTTTCCAGGAAATGTGTGAATTTACAGGACAATTGCTTGGTTCTGTGTTTTGATCCAGATGATAAGCAAGCATCTTTTCTATTTTTACAACTGTGATACAATGAATACAACGATGTTTGTAAACTGACTGGTGACATTTTGTATGCAACATACTTTATATTTTGTCCTACTTGTCCCAAAGTTTACACACACTGTCTATGTCAACAACCCTCTTGCTCAGACAAAAACTTGACAAAACTATCATTTCTCTGTAGAACATGAAAAGGTTTTTTTACACTGGTGTGTAATGGTGAAGCCAAATCATGTGTGCTTGGGAAACGGGAAGCAACTGTCTCAGTGCACAGCATAGCATAACGAGAATTTTATACTGTATAGTAGCACAAAACCATTGTAGTTAATGTACAGTGCAGTAATAGAACATATGCAACCCTGGGAAAAGCACATTTTGTATTTAAAACCGTAAACATGGGTGGTACGAGGTACTATAATGAATCTGTGATTACTTATAAAATTAAGGAATTGCTGTGGGCTAGTACAGAAATAGAACTGTCTATACTGGTCAAGAAATGATGTCAGAACATCTCCGAACTCTGTCATATGCACCATTAGTGCCTAAAATATTGCACTGGCCGCTCTCCAATGCTCCTTAATTTCACTGGCCAATTATATGAGTGATATAAGCTAGCACTGTTCCGTTTCTGCTGACGACCACTGGTGGTCACCGAAGATGGTTCGGTAGACTCCTTGCGCAAGGCTATGTCGACTACCGCTAATTACCGATCCCAATGGAGCTTAGGAGGATGTGTAACGCCAGTGAAAACTGACATCGGCACGAAATTTGAAACATCTATCATCTAGAAACATTCATAAATATCCAATGATTGTTGTAATATGTCAACATATACAGTTATGTCCTAAAAATGCATTATAAGCACACTATGTGAATCCTAAGCTAAACTGGAGACAAAAATGCTATGGGCACAATGTAGTAAGACATTTTACATGCACGAGGCAACATAGCACTGTAATTAGTCCCCTTTTTGCTCTCCACATACGTCTTATTTATCTTACTACTACTGTTCTGGTCTGCATACTACTGGTCCAGTGTCACCATATTGTGCACGTAGAATTTCAATGATTACGTTTTGCCACTAACACTTTCCTTTCTAACGTAGCCCAAGATTCACACGGTGTGATTGTTACGCATTTGTTTCTGGGCGGCCTGTATTAACTTTACATAAAATATTTCTTGAAACGGTTACCGTTAACTGGCCATTGAAAATAAACAAAAATAAATTGATTCAGAAGCACATAATTGGATAATTCAGAGAAGAAAATTATTCTAAAATGATTTTCTTTTACTTATATGTGTATCGCTGCTGATTGTCCCAAAACTCTCAAATCACTGACAATGACAAAATAATGACGGCTATGGTCCCGCTACATTTTACTAACACTGAAAGACCATCAGTGATAACAGAGCTCACCAAAAGTAACTAATTGTGGTCATAATATATGTAATCCAGATCACAGAAATTCCTTTACTGCAGGTGGCTGATAAAGGTACCCATGAAGGCTGTTTATGAAACAGTTATAATACCCATTTCTAGTAAATATCTACATGAACAGTACAGTTATTGTTTATTACTATAAGCCTACTTCTAGAGTGTATAGTGAGCATGCGAATGAGCATTTATAAATTTAGACATTTATCCCACCCACACTGTCAATTCATTTGCCCACCCCACCAACATCTAAAAATATTTCACAATTTCCACGATTGTTGGCTGTTACTTAGCTGCAAAAATGCTTGTGAAGTAGGTAAATACACCAAAGAAAAACAGAGAGTAAACATGAAGTAGGTACAAATATATTCAAGAGTGTGTACTTGTTAGCATTGACAAACTGCCGGCAACTCAAAAACATACTTAATTTTTTCTTCTGATCCTATATCAGTTAAAACTTTGCGAAGGTTAGTACTATATAAATTTTCCAACACTAGGGAGACCATAAAGCAGTTTAAGAGAGCAATAAAAATTAACTGCAGTCGGGCAGCTTGCTAGCAATAAGCGTCGCATAACAAAACTGTTGACCACATTCTAACAGCAGGCAAGGCTGTCCCATTTCCTGCCAACTCAGTTGACACTTCCTGTTCAAACATCCTGCTTCTTTTGTATCCATTCAACTGCTGGTAACGTTTATTTCTGGTTGTAAATTCTGTTCACTCTTGCTTCCTTACGTACAAAGACTTCTGTTTTCAACAAACAATCTTAAATAATGTGTTGATTTGTGAGGTACATATTTGTCATATGAGTCTTGAAAGAAATGTTACAAACGCATATACAAGGCAGTAAAAAAATTCACTGCGTACACTTTCTGCACATTTTATTTTTTTAAATACAGCTATGGGCCTACAATGTATTAATAACACAGCTACTAATAACAACAAACACACTGAATCCATGTTGTCTATCATCCATATTCCCTTCTCCCCAATTACCCTCAAAATATATTCACTCACCAGTCTCTCTATAACTTGTCGAACATTAGATGTTAGGCTCACTGGTCTGTACAGTGGAAAGCTATAACTGCTTCCTCAATCAAATACCAAAAACTCCTCCTTATCTAACAAACCCCCTTCACCATCAAATATTCCAAAATTAAATTCTACTCCCTCACCAACTAAACACAGACTGCCTACAGATACGTTATTTTTCCCCAGTTAAAAATTATTCGTAAAAAGACATTAGCTGTCGCTAGTTACAGCTACTATCCATAATAACCAATGTGATTCACATGTCTATTACTATTAACAACTTAGGCCTACATTTCTAATGAAACAATATTTTTTCTAAGTAAAATATGCAGTTTCTTTGATGAAAGAACCTACAATGTTTGATTGATGTAATATTAATCACCGTAAAACTAAAATTAGAAGCTTGAAAATGTGAGGTTGTGGTGGTTGTCAATACTAGTAGTACTGAATTTAAATTTAACTAGAAAATCTTAAGACTTTTGAAGTCAGTATCTTTAATTGTGCCAAAACCTAAAGACAAATTTATTTGGGTAACTGTGACCTATTAAAAACATGCCTAAAAGCAGTAGACCTAGGCTTAATATTAGGGTTTATAAATGTTGTGAATACATAGGTCTACGCTACACTTAAGATATATGTATTGCTTAGCCAGACTCAAACCTAATCTGAACTGCCAACGCTATGTAGTATTAAAAAATAGCAAACCTGCATGTAATTCAGTGTACCTCGTTACAATCATACATAAAGCTAAACATAAAGTTACAGTATTATGAAACACTCAATTTTATACAACTTTTGCTTAGCCTAATACTAATACTGTGTAATAGCTTCGGCAAACTGAAAGCCTTGAAAGTGACATGTTGTCACATCGCACTAAATTTGTGACAAATAAGAAGCTTGTTTTGCACCAGGTTGTACAGAAATGTGACAGAATGCAGAGAATTGTGGTTTTGCAGTGACAAACAGTAACAAAAATAATTCTGTACGAAAATCTGCAAATGCAATTAAAAACGCTATACTTCATATTATTTAAATAGGCTATGTCAACATTAGGTTATATTAATTTTTCTACATTTAGCCAACTTCCTCAACTGGCACTTGTGTTTTATGTAAGTTACGATATTCTAATGACAATAATTTGTGTGTTCAGTTAATGTTCATTGTAGCCCAGGCATCAGCAGTATCTTAACCAAAGCAAAAATAACCTACCACAATGACGGACGCTTCATTCATTCCGAATTACCTTTTGTTAAAAGTTACATAACCGGTCTATTGACAGGTCAAGTTGCCATTTCAATTTCCTTGTTTTACATACGAGGGACAAACAGCGCGAATACAAATCGGAAACGAAAACGTCTGCAACATTACGCGACTAACCGTGATCTGCGACACTAGACAATTTGTGGAACTTTAAGAAACTCGTAAAGTCAACAGCCTGAAATCATCTATTCATACTTGCAAATATATACGTCACTTAAAATGAAACCAAGGTGCTTTGCCCCCAGTTGTTTTTTATTCAAATGAACAGTAAAAGAAAATAAGCATCCTTTAACAAAGAACAAAAAAAGTTAGGGTCATTGTCTCCCGTACAAACTCGTCCACGATGTATAGCCACTCCTACCCTTGAGCGAGTATATTTTCGATGGCAAATAAAGTCTGAAAATAAAATATAGACCAAAATTAATGGGAGTAACAAAGAAAATAATATTGCACAAACACGTGCAGAACTTACTAGTTACTATAAGAGACTACATAGGTAAATGTTATGTACTGTCGACCAGTGTAGGGGAATAAAGGAAATACTTCGCCGGTTCCAGACAAAAGAAATAAGAAACACAAAGGTCCGCATGGCTCGAACAAGGCAATAGACATACGCTGCATTTCTGTGCATCGTGTGTTTACAATGTTTCTACAACTTGAACTTAAAAAGAAAATCAAATTCGCAAGAAACCATTATAAGAAAACCACTCTTTTGGTTAGGACCTACCTTACTGTGACACACTCCAAACAAGACGTCTTCGATACACCTGACTGCTGAACTGTCCATTATGCGTTCACGAAACACAATCAGGTTACCAAATAGCCACTGAAAATGTCACAGTCGATCCCTGTACTTTAAAACATCGCCCACTTAATGCATAGTCCTGTATACAAATAGCACGTATCCCACTAAAAACATACGCAACTCACGCCATAACAGAATCCAGTCTCGCACTTTCGTAGTATCCGTGTCCAGCTTAAATAAAAGGCAAGGTCTAGGTTAAATACAAAAGCGGCAGTGATCGAGACAATGGTAAATATGCTTAAATATTAAAAGTCGTCAACACATCACAGCCTTGCGTTTACATGCACGAACACACACACGTACACGATGACAGGTTATTAAAAAACACAAAAGGAAAATAGTTCCCAGTAAAAGACGACGTCGCCATGTAGGAAGCTCACAATTATCCCTGAAAATGTTTCACAATAAATTAGGCCGACGCGAGAGTTCCCCTCCTCCAGTTTCCAGTCTCTAACATCACAACACTCGGTTTTGGCACACCACACAGCAAACCCTTACTGACTGAAGGGATTTATTCTGGCAGTCATGGGCCCCAGTCGACAAGCCCATTGCAACCAATGCGCGCGCACGTTCGCCATAGCAGGCAGGCTTCCTCTTCTCTGTCTTTGTCGCTCCTACACGCTCCCACAAGACATCTGTTTCTCTTTACCACTACCTCTCTCACACACGCAAAAAAAAAAGTACATGTCTATACATGTACACCGGGCATTGGCCATCAGTCCCGGGTCACGTAGCCAGACGTACGTACTCACTGCATTCACGAAAATTCGCACATGACTTTTACATAAATAAATAATAGAATAAATAGAGGTTCTATGCTGTTTCCAGTCACATTTAAATAGTTACATACATACTACGATTTTAATCATCAATAGATAAATCTGCACAAAACCCTCTGATCAAAATTACCAATTATGGTTTTCTAGAATTTTGGACCCATGGTCTAAAAAGTAATTCGACACACTTTTAAAATTACAGAAATATCCACATCTATTAGTTACGCCTTATTTTAATTTTGATTTTCTTTAAGCTAATGTTACTGCTATAATTGACACTTGTCCAAACTTAACATTATTTTAGAGTGATATGCTAATTTACAATGAATAAATGGTTTTAATTAAATAATAAGCTGTCAAAATTCACACCTAAGACTCATAATGACAGAAATTTGTTAATTTTAATGTGAGTATAATTAATTAAGGATAAGTGTCTATTTATATCTATTGATTGTGGTACAGTTTATTTGTTTCTTATTTTATATTTCATTCTACTGACTATGAACAAAGAGTCTGATGACTAGGGTATGGAATTTGCCAGTTTTTCAAAACTTTACATAATAGGTTATAAAATATCACAATATGTGAAACACTTATCGTATTTAACTGCAACATTATACTAAACGAACATACACAATAAACAAGATTTTGTACCAATACATAATCTGTCAGTAGGGTACGGTACAATTTTAGAAGTCCTGAATTATCTACATTTTATTTATTTTATTTACATTCTGTAGATCCCATGCAAGCAATATAGCCCTGGGGATATGGAACAAGTCAGTTATGTACATAATATTTACATTATAAGTTATCTAATATTTACATTGAACACAATTATCCTAGTACATGAACAATTTGTACATGTGTAGTACACATGCACATAGACACAAACACATTATTTGCTATCAACCACTCATTTAGCTTATTAAATACAAATGTGATTTCTTTTATAAAGCTCTTGAGGAATAAGCTGGATTCATAACCACACTTACGATTGGATGCAAAAACACCATACAATATGATATTCTTTATTGTCACTAAGCATTGTATAATAGACATAATAAAATATCAAAACAAAACTACAATACATAATTGAGGTCGAAATATTCGTAGCATTATAAAAAGGATTTTAAAACAGTCAGTTTTTTTTAACATCATACTACAACAATAAGAAAAATTACTAGAAAAAGTTTTCAATATTTACCTCATTCTTCCAAATTATTTCGACACTAAATGCAGCCAGGCAAAACAAAAGCTCCATTAACATTGTAATTTTCGAATTATTCAGCTTTAAAAATGCCATATTTTCAAACACGCCACAAACATTGAAAACAGATTCTTATTGGCTAACACAGTTATGACATAGTCTTACTTGTTTTGGTCAGCCACCGCACGCCACGCCCTATTGTGTGTATTAAATTTCTCACAGACTGAAAAAACTAATGAAATTATGCGAATCCGGTTACATAAAAGTTAATTTGGGGAATTCATCCATTGTTTGAGCATGCATGGTTGAAGATTTGGTAGCCAACAACAAAGCTTTATTTCACTTGAGTTGATTTTAAAGGAGTGAAGACAGCAATGTGTTAGAACGCCTAGCTCTCGCACATTGCGACGTTTTAGTTATAGATTTAAGTTTATGTAAATTTAATTTAAATTCCAGAGAGATAATACCTTACTACGAATTCAGTTTAATGTTTCAGATCTGATATACAAACATAAGTTTAGGTTTGAAAGATCAGACGAACGAAGTTCACCTGCATACAAAAAGTGAACATATTGAGCTAATATTTGGAACCAAACCAAACCTGCCACTGATTATGATCCAACAATCTGGTTGCACGAGTCAGTAAAATAATATGGCAGATCAATTATTTTATTACAAGTAAACTTCTTCTCTCAGTAATATTTACGTTTCTCGTGAACGGCACTGAGACAGCTGTACTGCCATCTTGGGGCAAGTTTCGCAAGACTCTACCCACCTTTCGAATTATTGGCCAATCACGGGTGCCTTGAACTCACCTATTGGCTAATGATGTTGCCACAGCCAGTGAAACAGCCTAAATACTACAGCTGCAGAGATTTCGTCGGAAACTGCATGCTATTGACTGCAATTTTTAACTTAAAAGAATTTATTTATTTTATGCTAATCGTGTCATGTTATACATAATACAGCATTACATACACATACTGTATTTTTCTCATTAATAGCAGACCATTAGGTTTCTTCTTAAAGCTTAAACCATGCAGTCTAACTTGATTTATCAGACGGTACTAAAGTTAAGAATTAATTCCGAGTAAATTTCATTTTATTGCTGCGCAAATGAACTACAATCCACATTTATACTATTCGGAGTTCCGGCCATACTCGATATTACCGCATAAACTACTTTATTTAACACATTTTCACGACTTGAACACAAGTTGCTGTAGTTTGTGTGTTACGTATATTAAAATGTACAGTATCATGATGTCACAGGGACATCAACATGGTGGTTCACGTCTTTTGCCATGCAAAACAGACTGCTAAACTTATTTAAGTTTTTGGAGTGACACATACAAGTCCAAGAAAGATTTTTATAACATCATTCCAATAGTAAATGGACTTTCGGACCACGATGCTCAAATTTTGTATATTGAGTACCATTCAGATTTCATAAAACCCCTATCTATAAAAACTCAATATAGACAAATTAACGACAACACTCCTTCAGTTAAAATCAGCATTGAGTGCAGAAACATGGGATATTTTAAATGCTCAAACAAATCCTAATAACCAATATAATTTATTATTACAGATTGTATTGACCCATTTCGCGGCATGTTGTCCCTTAAAAACAAGCACTAAATACAGAAAACGCTATACACAAAATTCTTGGATTACTAAAAGTATTGCAACCTCTTGCAGAAATAAAATATTACTTTATTTAAAATACAAACAATCTTGCCATTCAAATGTAATATCTCATTATAAAATGTACTGCAAGGTATTACGTAAAGTTATTGCAAACGCAAAAAGCTTGTACTTTAGTAAGCTTATCAGTAACTCTTCAAATAAAATCAAAACAATATGGGATGTTATTAAAACTGAAACTGCAAGATGTGTAAAAAGTAATGACATCGTGGAACTTGAAGTAGATAATATCACTACTAGAAATAAAGCCAAAATTGCAAATGAACTTAATGATTATTTTCTTAATGTTGCCGATACTATTGTATCTAAATCTTTATCTATTAATGAACCACTAGATTATGTAAAGAAATCATTTCCAATTAAATTTCCTACATTAGATCCAAATTGGACTACTTCTGCTGAAATTAAGTCTATAATAAGAAATCTAAAAACCAAAAGTTCATGTGGGTATGATGGGATTAATAGTAAAGTCATAAAATATTGCAGTGCTGAGTTAATTAAACCTCTTGTTATCTTATGTAATAACTTTCTAAAGAGTGGTGTTTTCCCAGATCGACTAAAACATGCCACAGTTGTTCCTCTTCATAAAAAAGGAGAAAAATCTAAGAAAGAAAACTATAGGCCTATCTCCTTATTAACTACTTTTTCAAAAATTTTTGAATGTGTAATGTACAACACATTGATAGGTCATGTACAAAAACATAAAATTTTAACCCCATGTCAGTTTGGTTTCAGGAAAAAATTTTCTATAGAAAATGCTGCCGTAAAATTAACTAGTGAAATATTGAATGCTTTGAACTCAAAGGAACACGTAATCAGTATTTTTTACGATCTTGCAAAGGCTTTTGACTGTGTTAATCACGAAATACTTTTAAATAAACTCAAATGTTATGGAGTAAGAAATAACTTTATAAGTACTTATTAGTATCATATTTGGAACACAGGCAACAAAATGTAGTGATTAAAGACAAGAATTCAACTAGTCATATTACTTCCTATACAGGAACTGTAAAACATGGTGTTCCACAGGGCTCAGTGCTTGGTCCTCTTCTATTCTTACTTTATATAAATGACCTTCCTAGTGTCATTGACAGCCATGCATCCACCACTCTTTTTGCAGATGATACTAGTATATTAATTAAAGCAAAAACCACTATAAATTTGAAAGAATCAGCTGAATATGCTCTTGAAATGTTGAATAATTGGTTTAATACTAACAAGCTTGTAGTTAACATGGGAAAAACTAATTTTATTAAGTTCTCAACAAAACATAGTAGTAATAGTAACATAAATCTAAAATGTAAAGGTTGTGAGCTCAAACAAACAAATGTCAACAAATTTCTTGGTATTCAAATAAATGAAAAGCTCAGCTGGAAAATCCACACTGAAACGGTATGTTCAAAATTACAGAGCGCATGCTTTGCTCTCAGATGTTAAACTTGATACCAAGGCTTTGAAAGTTATGTATTTTTCTTATTTTCATTCTATAATGAATTATGGGATAATTACATTGGGAAACTCATCTGAAGCAAAAACAGTGTTTACTGTACAAAAAAAGGCTCTACGAACTTTGACAAAAAAAAGTAGAGAATCTTGTAGATCTTTATTCATAGCGCAAAAAATTCTCACTCTTCCTTGTCAATACATTTACTCATTATTGTTATACTTGACTGCAAATTTAGATACTTTTTAACTGAACTTGTCTTTGTATGCATACTCCACAAGAACTAAAGAAAATTTTTACTTACCTTCAAACAGACTTGCTCTGTATAAAAAAGGTGCATATTATACTGCCACCAAGATTTTTAATTCACTTGCTTTTGACCTTAAAAATTTGAGCAAGGTTTCAAGAAAGAGCTTTGCTTCTAACCTAAGAGTCTATCTTATTACTAATGTGTTTTATTCTGTACAGGAATTCTTAAATAATGCTTAGACTCATTCTACATTGAAATAGCTCTCTTTGTCGTCTGTCATATTCCTATTTATACAAAATGTTATTTCTAGAAACTCATCACTGTTTAATGCAGGAATTCCTTGCCATCAGGAACATCATTTTAAAATTTAGTATTTTAATAACACTGTGTAAATAGTTTTTTTTTCTTTTTCTTTCTTCTGTGTTGAACCTTACAATGTACAAAGTTAAACAATTTATGCCAATTATGTACTTGTACATAACTTGGTGATGTATTAAGCTAACAATTTATGTAAATCCTGTATTTGTTTACATTTATTTATATGTATGTTTAGTTATTAAGTGTTGAGTTGTGCAATGTAAATTAATTTATTATATGACAACACCCACATTCCATGAGCTCTTTGCTCACTTACGGGATCAGCCGGTGTCTATTTAAAATAAAAAAAAATATGCAATGAAAGAAAGCATGGTACTGTTGTTCATTAAATTAAAAGCACTTTAAAAAAAATGTAATAAAAATAGTAATTTTCCCTATTCTGTGTCATAACCATATTTTACTAAACAATTTTATGAACACTAGTAACAAATAATTTTTTTTTCTTGACTTGGCAGATGGCACATCAATTAAAATCATTTATCTTGTATTATAGAAGTGAATATCTTTCCTTTGGTGATATTAAATTAAATTTTTTAATTTACAGTAAACTCATTAAAATATACACACTGATTAGTGTTAAAATCCTAGCAGTTTTACTATAATTATATTATTTTAAAGCAAAAGGTATATGTGAATAATTTATTTCTAATTTTGTTTCTATTCACCCCAGTGTTTCAAAACACTCAAGTTTTATGATACCATAACTTATAACAGAATGAAGCAATGCATGGTACACTATGCTTATTCAATTTGATGCTAGGCCTACAATTCTTGCTTGATTTTTCATTAAGCTTAGTATAAACGTTACTGATAGGAGGAGTCGAAGTCAATTAGTTATCAATATCCAAGCCAATAATATTAATTTCATTAAAATACAGACATCTAAGGTTGTATAAATGTTCTTAATGAGATTATAATACATAGTCTGGGTCTCACTCTGGTTGATAAAACATTAGCATTGAACCATAAACATGTTCCTTCAATTCAATAGTTTTCTGAAGTTTTTTTTAATATCAGAATGGCCATTAAGAAATATAGCACCATCCGCAAACATAATTTTCCAATAATTACGTTTACAGGTAAGTCATTAACTGCACTGAGAAAAAGAAGCAATTTAAAAATAAAACACTGCAAAGAATTTTGATGTGCATAACACTGTATAGTTTATTGCATCAGTCAGATCTTTTTGTGTACATTTTTTACACAAAGATATTGGACAAGTCATGTAAACAAAATTCAATTTAGTTGAAAACATATAACAACTAATACATATACATAGACTGCATTTCAATAGGTGTTTTTTGTTAGTGCAAAACATTGGAAGTAAATTATGGCACAATATTATATTCAAAATGAAACATATAGAATAATTAATAACAAAATTGAAATATGTTATTACATTATTTTATAGTATTCATTAATTTAATTGTATTTATTTTTAGTCGCCTATATGTCCTTTTTATAAGTGTGTATACTCTGGGATGTAGGTATTGTCAAATTGATATACAAATACACAATGACAACATACAAACATGTAAATAGAGGGCTATACAAGCATAATACATTAATGATTACAGAGACACATACAACTATGCAATCAAATTATGTCTTGATCATCCAAAAATTCAATTAAAGAGTAGTATACTTTTGATAGGTTTATCCCCCCCCCTTCCATTGACATTATTAACTCTGAAAGATCTATATTATCAGCAGTTAACTTATAAAATAATTTTATTAGCATATAATTAATGTTATTTTGATATTGGAGATATATATATATACACATAGAGAGAGAGAGAGAGTAAAATACTGTTTTCATAATGATTTTGAATGTTGCTGTGCTAGTGTTGAACTGTTTCATCAGACCATTCATTATCATCTCTATACGTCGAGCTCCAGCAGGAAACTACAATACCTTTTTTAAACAAAATAAATGATTGCTTAATGAAATAGTTACTGTAACTAAAGGAATTATAGTTTGTGGAGACTTTAATGTCAATTTTGCTACTGACAATGTTAGACATGCAAACCTTCAATTTAGTTTCTGCCATAAAATTTCCAACTCGCACACGTTCCAATTCTAGTACAATCATTGATAAAATTTTTATTGACTTTGAAGCTATTAAAGATTGCCACACAATAGGACTTGAAAATGGTTTAAGTACTATCATGATGCTCAGCTCCTTTTCTTAAAATATTATGCATATTCTAAAAATTACATAAGGGATAAGAATATAATGTAAACAAAAAAGAACATTGTACTTGGAACAACTTTAAATGTGATTCCATTTGCACGTTTGTTAATAGTATTTTGGTAAAGTTAATGTTCAATGTTATTTGTTTTATTTTGAATGTTTGATTCTTTGTTAACCATTTTGGGTTTGTATAATTTTCAAGGTTATTTAACTGTTGATGTTTTGGTTTATCAATAAATCGCTGTTGCCAATTAACCCCACTTACGTCTTTGAAGTTAATTGTAACCACCCTATTTCATCTTTGCTAATAATTGTGACATTACCTGCAGATCATACTGATGATTAACTAGTTTTGCTATACTGAGATTTGAGGTTATGAGTTCTAGCTTTGTTTGATTTGAAATTAAATCCTTGCCTAGGCGTTGCTTGCTAATAGTTGGAAATCGCAACCCTCGTCACTGCCTCTGCTATTTTGGAAATTGTTTGCTGCCATCACCATGTTGAGGTTAGTCCCGATGGAGGGGTGGTGATGGTACAACTTATTATAAATGAAACTACATTGATAGCATAAATCCAATACACATACATACATACATACACACGCACACTCACACACATGCACACGCACACATAGATAGATATATAGACACACACCACACCAGTCATGTTTTGGATCTATTTTCAAAATGTTTGGCAACTGAGTTTTGTATTTTTATGCATAAATTAAATTTTATCTGTGTAATATGTACATGTGTAACTCTGCTTTATACTGACAAGAACCACACCCATTATCTGAGAGAAATATATCTAGGATTTATAGACTGAAATGTAACCTAAAATTTCAATATGTGTGTGTGTGTATATATATATATGTTCGGCGGCGCGACGTTAAATGCGGTGGCTAAGCGGGATTTCAAGTAGGGTCACTAGGTCGGGGCAGCAGACCGCCGACACTACTGCTTAATCCGCGTTGAAGACAGATGGCGGGGTGCTACTAACTCAACTTCAACTTAGTGTATCTGCCGCACTAGATTGACGGGTCTGTACAATTATTAGCCATGCCCACGGGAGTCAGCAACTCGGTGTACCATCAGCTTATAGAAAGTGATAAGACCTTGTTTTTATTCACCTAAAATCACAATAATAATCAAAAGGGTAGAAAACAATAGCCAGATAAAACATTATAAACAAACAGAAAAAGGAAAGCAACAAATCAACAAACGAGAACGTTGTAAGTTCCAATACAGAGCTTACAGCTTTCAGGAACATTTTGTCAAGGCCAAGTTGGAAACTGACACAACTCTAAAGGAGGAAGGAGAGGTTACATCAGGAGTACCGCAGGGAATTACGTTGGGGCCTTTGTTATTCACTAAAATTGTGAACGACATGGGACACAGGATTGCAGGTAAAATAAGATTGTTTACAGATGTCTGTGTACTATATACAGAGGTGGGCAGAGGAATCAACTTCCAGGAGGATATTGATAGGTTATGGTCTTGGACAGTGGAGAACAGAATGAAGATTAATGTATGAAAAACCATGTTGGTGAGGTTTACTAAGAAGAGAGTGGTGAGCAGAGAAATAGAGGAAGCCGCTGAATATAAGTATCTGGGAGTTGTGATACAGGCAGATCTCAGGTGGACAAGCAGGTGGTCAGAGTGGTAAAGAAGGGAAGAAAGAATTTGGGACTGTTCGGGAGGGTGTTAAAGGGGGTAAGTGGTGAGGTGAAGGGAAAGGCATATTGTACGATGGTTTGTCTAGTATTGGAATATGCTCAAGCAGAGTGGGATCCGTACGTGGAGGTGGAGGTGCAGGAGCTGAAGAAAGTGCAGAGAAGGGCAGCGAGGTGGGTGATGAATACATGGAAAAGGCAGGGTCAGGCTGGTAAGGAGGAAAGGAACTTTAGACCTAGCGTGATGATGATGAAATTGGGATGCAGACTGTTGAGGGACAGGAGGAGGGTGGAAAGGCTCGTCAGGTTGTATAGGGTGACGAATGGGGAGGGGGATGGGGAAATTTGGCCTGCTAATTAACTACTGGAGCTTTTAAGGGTAAAGGTGGCAACAGTGAAAAAAATAGAGGGTGTGGAGGAGAACAGAGAGAGGTAGACAGTCGATACTGGTGAAGATGGTGAGGTAGTGGAACGTACTGTGGAAGGAGTTGGTGACTGAGGGGAGTTGGAAAGTTTAGGAAGGGACTAGAAAATTAGAACTGTGGGGATAGGGAGGAATCTGCTTGCCACCGAGCATAAGCTCAATTGTGAGTATAATAATAATAATAATAATAATAATAATAATTATTATTATTATTATTATAACTATACCAATTCCATCCATCATGGAAATGATTACCCTCTGTGTCACCACCACAAATTTCCAGTTTAATGAGAGTTTCTACAAAAAAAAAAACAACATGACAATGGGCTCTTCTTTTTCACCATTCATTGTGAATATATTTATGGAAAACTTTGAGCAGGAAGCACTTAGCCAAAGCAATAGCCCTCCTAAAATCCGGCTTCATTATGTAGACGACACTTTTACTACCTGGCAACATGGACCTGAAACCCTGGAGGAATTTGTGAACTTCCTTAACTCATTGAGGCCACTAATGAAGTTCACACATGAAAAAGAAATCAATGGCAGCATTCCTTTTCTGGGTGTAGGCCTACTAGTCAGCAGGGAAAGCAACAGTCTGGATACCAAAGTGTACAGGAAACCTACACATACAGGCCAATACTTACATTTTTCATCGAACCACCCTAAAAGCACAAAAAACTGGCATAATTTGCACACTAGCCAACCGAGCCAACATTATTTGTTACAACAAGAAATCTCTAGCGGTAGCACATAAACAAATAAAAAAATTAACTCACAGCCAACAGTTACCCGGCAAACACCATCAAACAGCACATGAAACCTAACAGAACCCCTAAGCCCAAAGAAACCAAAAAAACAGCAGTAAGCCTAGTTATTTCGTATGTTCGAGGCCTTTCTTAACAAATAAGACATTTGGGAAACAAATACGGACTTCAAACAGCATTCCGATCCATCATTGTCATTTGTTGTTTTTCTATTTGTGTCCGATACCTACTGTAGTTTTGTTTCGTCTCATCATTGTGTCGCATGTTAACTTAGGACTCTTTTTTTTATTTTTATTATTTTCATATGTTATCAATTTGTTCCATGTCTTATTTGACCCAATTCATTTTTTTTTTAATTTTTATTTTATGTTGTATATGTATCCTGTTGACTAAAGCACACTCTGCTTATTTATGTTTTTCTATTATTTTTAGTTTTCTCTTACAGTCATTTATTTCACAATGGAATATGTCCAAGTAATTAAATCCAAGGTCTATAATAATCTACTAGATTCTTTTCCCCTTTTTATACAAATACAACTACTTACTGTTAGAATCCTAACCACTACTTAGTGTACGTATGTAACAAATGAACTATAGATTCTTACTGATAACTTTCCACAATTGAGAACAGATTAACTCCTGTAGGCCAATAAATTAAATGAGATGGTATCTTATATTTCTGATAATATATATCACTTCCAAACACACACAGTGCTTCACCACCATAATTCTGTGTCAAGAATTTTATATTACTTTGATATCAAACTATTATGTCCACCACAAAATATATTTATGGGCTTGTGCAGAAGTTACAGCAAATAATTCAAACTCAAAAATTCTCTGTGCATTGTATCGGGGTGCCATTTAATGTATGAGGCAACGGCCATGTTGTGTGAAATTTCTGTGACTGTAGTAGAATGCTAGTCGTTATGAGAAGAAGTAAAGAGTAATGTAGGAAATGAAGACTGTATACTTATTTCAGTTAATCCACAATTTTAGAGTGGAAATTCTAAATGATCTAAGTACCAAAAATATGCTTTTGTGTAAAAGGGGAAATCAGTGCTGCAAGAGCATGCATATGTATGGGACATAAAATCTTTCGACGATCATAAAAGCAATTAGGAAAATTATTTCGAATTAGCTCTTACAGCAAAATATAGGCATTCGCACATAGTTCATTTTGATGTAATTAACTCAATAATGTCTCTTTTCGGCACTTGGGGCCTTTATAATTTCCACTTTACCATATTATTCTCAACAGTGGTAGCAGCGCATAGTTATGAAGTATGACGAATTACATGTACGAAAAACAGGAAGCCGAAGTCTATTGTCGCGAGAAAAGAATAACATTATGTCATTTCCTGGAAACAATTTTCCAGCTTTAGAATTCAGAGTCAAAAGTATATTATGAGAAAATGGAGTGGCGAAGGTAATTTAAGATGGCACAAGCAATTATAATTGCTTTAGTGGCAGATAGTTATTTCGAATTATACACAATGAAACTTCTGTGTGCGCCATGATTAAGAACTTGGAAGCCAATTTCAACATAACAGGAGTACAAAGTAAACTGCTACTAAGTCAGTAACTAAGAAGTATGAAATGCACCATAAGAGATTCCCTCATGGAACATTTCGAGGAAATGGGACGAAATTTACTCTGAATTGAAAAATGCAAAAGAGAAGTGAACTATGTATTACTTTCAATGTCCAGATTGTATTTGAATATCATCACTGCATTTGAGGTTATGGAAAATTTAACTATGAATTATGTGTAGGATCGCCTCCTTGAGGAGGAGGAAGAAAGGAAAAAATTACTAATGAACAAAATCAGTCAGGAAGTTATTCATTTTCCTGCTATCCATGCGAATGAAAAGGTCATAAACAGTACCAGTGCCAAGGGAAGACGTAAGTATACCATTAAACAATTTTATAGGTTATGACAAAGGGTAACCGACTTACAGACCACTGTAGGGAACGAGGCAAGTAACAAACAGAGGACATCGCAGTGATTACAGCTTTCGAGGGCAAGATAAATTTTGTGGCGTGAGAGGAGGAACATCTGCCAAGTTTTACATAACTGAAGAGAATAGTGATTATAATCTTGTAATCCTGTAAAATTCATACCTAATCTTGTAGTTTCCTTATCTGATGAATCTAAGAAAGTGTGTGAAAATGATAAAGGCGATAAAGTTGTGTTTTGTATAGATTCTAGATGCTCAGATCATACTGTTAGTGAAAAAGTTTGTTTTTGTTACAACAAAATAGGAAAATATTTCCAGCAAAATTAATGTGTAATTGGAAGCAGTTGGCATTTCAAATATAAAGGTATGTTGTTTTAACTACAGTGATAATCCCTACCATTGCACTACTAAAAATGTTTATTCGGTGACAGATTGCTCTCTGTGTCAAAACTAGAAAGTAGATGCATGTAAGTGATCTTTGATAAGGGAAATGTTTAAGTTTTTCTGAATAATGATTATACTAAGCTAAGCAGTAGGAAAGGTTCCCTTTATACAACTGAGATGGTGTTAGTGTCTCCTGAGATTAGCTATTCAAGTAGTAAAGATAGGAATTCTGATGAATTGGTTCAGATGTGACCTAGGCGCCTTGGACACCTCAGATCAGCGGGATGAAACTCAAATGAGTCAATTGTGTAAGGTTTTGAGTTTTCACGAGTGACAACTTGGAGCGCTAGTGTCGAAGACAAATGAGTGATCAGTCTTTTTTTTTTTTACTTCCAAGTCCGTGATCGTTGGTGGTGGTGTATTCGTTTTAGTAATGGCGGATTGTGGTTAGGTAGGAAAATGTGTGATTAGTAGGAAGCAATTTTTTAGATGGTGCAGCAATGAAATAAGCGTCAAATCCTGAAGAAAATTTAATTTAGTTATTTTCCAAGGGATTCTAAAGAAACTAAAGAAATTTAAAGAAGTGGATAATCTTTGACGAAAATTTAAATTCTCAGCAGTGAAAAAATGTTGCGTTTTTGCTAGGTATATTTCTCGTAGCAAGCATAGTTTTTTTTTTTTTAAGTGGTTGATGCGACATTATATAAAAGTGGCTTTCGTCGCATAGACCCTCATAAATATATGCAAATATACGACATACTGTTACAAAGTTCAGCCTGGGAAGGGGAAGATAAATAAGCCAGAGATGAAAGGTAACAAGAGTTTATTAGAATAGAGAACAAGGAAATACAGCAATACAGAAATAGAGGCAAGTGGAAGGGTTGGGGTAAGGCGAGACGGGAGATAGGTATGGGATCGCTCTCCTTCCCTAAACAGGAACTCGCCGCTCGTGCCGCCGTTGGAGCTACTTCTCTAGCCAGAGGTCGCACCCAGACTCAAACCCAGAGTCCCTAGGTGCGGTCGCCGCCCGAGCAGAAGACTCTCTCGTCGACTCTCTTCTCCAACTCCAACTCCCCTCGATAGCTAGCTCGATGTCTATACCATTCTTCGCACCCCCACCAGGCCGTCAAAATCCTCCCCTCTGATTGGCTCCCAGCTATGCCCAGAGGCGGAGCAATCCATGCTGAATCCAGGAGTTTATAAGGTGTTGGGTAAGTGTTATGACCCACTGAACTCCTCGAGTCATCGGATTCCTGGGATACCACTGTTGCCGCAATCCGCTCCTTTTTGGTGACTTGTTGATTACCCAGCACCCACTTACTGCCATCCTGCGACGCCACCGACGCCGCGGGGTTGTGCAATCGTCTTCCTACTCTTCCGCAACGCCACCGACGCCGCGGGATTGCGACACCGTAACAGTACGTATTGTAACTCATTGCTAATGTGTTTATCAGCATAGATGTGGATATTACGTTGTTGAAATGTATGGCGTTGTTTCGTAGTTTATGTGATACTGTATTTGTGAAGTAAGTTATTTATTGCTATTGGGTTGCAAAATTAATACGCGTGTCATTCGTCGTTCTGACTTGACGATATATTTCTAAACATTATATTTTTGAGCGATAAGTTACGTATGTTCAATTTTTTCTGGCTTTATTTTTAACTCATATTTAAATGTTTTGCGAGTTCATCGTCCACTGAGGCATGTGTGATATGTACCGAAAGCAGACTTATGATTTATGTAAAAAATAATAGTCTCAAAAAAGACTTAAAACTAAAAGTATAGCCCACCCCATTGTTGAAATAAAAAAAGTCCGACAGAATTTTTAAATTAAAAATAAAATATACTTGTGTCCCCCGCCCATTATTTATTTATTTATTGGTTTATGGAGACACCATGTGGAGCGCTAGTATCGCATGGTTTTTTTTTTCGTTAGTTCCAAGAGTGACAACTTGGAGCACTAGGTGAAACTACTAACACGAAAAAAATCATTGAGTTACTCATCTTTCTGTTAGGTGGTTGATCTGTGCCTCAGATACAACAGAACACCTACTATTCTCCGTTCACTCTAAGTTGAGTTCTGAAGTAAACAAATAAAGTATTATCATTGCCCTTCGCTAGCTTCTAATTGGCTCAATTTGTGCGTCGCGCCGACGTACTATTTCCAACCGACAAAAGTGTGTACAGTTGGCATTATAGGAAATGTACTATTCTACAAATGTAAATAACAAATTTAACTCGTTTCTTAGTTCCATTCTCCTGCATTATGAAAACAGCTTCCCCTCTAAACAAGTTTGTATAAAAAATGAGGTTAGGAAAGCTCTGTGGATGACTAAAGGATTAAAAATTTCGTGTGATCACAAAAGAGAACTTTACAAAGCCACTAGAATCAGTAACAATCCAGATATAGCCGACAGGTACAAAGTATACTGCAAAATTCTAAGAAACGTAATTAAAGAAGCAAAGAGAAAGTACTTTAGCAGTCTTATTGACAACTCTGACAGTAAAATCAAAACTACTTGGAACATTAGGCCCTATAAAAAAAGAAACAGGCAAAACAACAGAGCCATTTTCAAAAATCAAACTAAGTATTGGAAACAAAACCGTTTCTGACACAAAAACAGTGACAAATGCTTTCAATTCATATTACCTTAATGTTGTTGATAATCTAATTAGCAAAACAGCTCAAAGTCATAATACGAACAACATAGTAGTATCGCAGAAATCAGAATATCCCTTTATAACATGTCCCAACACTTCGGCAAAATAAATTGAGGAAATAATAAAAAGCCTAAAATCAAAGTTATCCTGTGGCTATGATGGCTTAAGTAGTAAACTAATAAAACAATTTGCCTCAGAACTCAGTACTCCGCTAAGCCACATGTGCAATGCAAATGCTGTATTAAACGCCAGTGTATTTCCTGACCGACTCAAATGGGCATTGGTAACCCCTCTCTTCAAGAAAGGAGAGAAAACCAATGTAGCTAACTACAGACCAATTTCATTGCTAACCACTTTTTCAAAAATCATTGAAAAACTAATATATACTAGACTTTTAACTCATTTTGAAAAATTAAAAATTTTCTCAAAATTCCAGTATGGTTTCAGAAAAAAAAAATCCTCTACCAATGAGGCAATATATCAGCTCATCACAAACGTCTTGAATGCACTCGACAAAAAACTACCATCAGTCGGAATTTTTTGTGACCTTACCAAAGCCTTTGACTGTGTCAATCATGAGCTGCTTCTTCAAAAACTACAATTTTATGGTGTAAATGGAAGAACTAATAAACTCATACACTCGAATTTATCAAATAGACAACAACAAGTTTGCATTAGGGAAGACTCAAATATTGTTTATTCAAAACCAGGTAAGATAAGACATGGTGTTCCTCAAGGTTCAATTCTCGGACCTCTGTTATTCCTGGTTTACATAAATGACCTGCCTGATTGCCTAAACAATAGTTCTATAATCAACTAGCCAACACCACTTTTACAGAATTATATGCATGGTTTATAGGAAACAAATTAAACCTTATCACAGAAAAAACCCATTTCTTACAGTTTGCTACAAAAAATAGTAATCAGCCAACGATAAATATTCATTGCAGCACTGCAGAAATCAATAAAGCCACAGTCACAAAATTTTTGGGTTTATATGTTGATTGTCATCTGAATTGGAAAACACATATTGAATATATCACTCCAAAACTGAGCTCTGCATGTTTTGCTCTACGTAATGTATCAGGTATACTAAACAAAGATTCGGTGTTGACTGTATACTTTGCATATTTTCACTCTATTATGACTTATGGCATCATGTTTTGGGGTAACTCCTTTGACAGAAATAATGTTTTCCGTATGCAGAAGAGAGCTATAAGAATAATTCACGGGAGAAAACAGACATATATATATATATATATATATATGAATAATGACCTTAGCTTGTGAATATAGGTATTTACTCATTGCTGACATTCATTTCCAAAAATCAGAAGTTGTTCCACACAAATGAACATTTTCATAACCATAACCTTTTACACATGCCTCTTGTCAACTTGACCTTACAGCAAAAAGGTCCTTCATACACAGCTTGCAAGTATAATGCGACAAGTTAGTAATTGTCCTTGCCCAGTTACGTTCCGCGCAGTTACACCCCCTCCAACTTTCTCCCCTCTTGCCGCTCCGTCTCTCCTGCGCGTAGGGGAGGAAGATCGTCATATTTCCTTCAAGGACAACTTACACGAACACACTGCACTCTCTGCACGAGGTGGACGCATGAGTATTCGCACTAATTAGATATTTATTTTTGTCGTGTCGCGCCTACCGCATTGCGTTTGAAGCGCTGTGGTGATTGTAACCTATATGGGGAATCGTTTGGTCAACGTAATAATAAGATGTTTTAAATACAACTCTTAAATTACCAACTGCAATTGTTTAAATCATTACATATTCACAGTTTCCATACTTATTTTACCTATTTTAAAATATAATTATATATTCTTGTTATATTCAACAGTAATAATAAGTCAGTAATAGTTGTAAAAAGGCGTCGTAAAGTGTTCAACCAATAAACGAAAAAAGAAAAAAAAAACGTGAAGCCTGTTGACAATAAAGTCGAGTCAAAACGTTGATTGTTGCTGAGGCATTAGTGCACCATTCTCCTTAATAAGTTATATTAATCTGTCAAGCGAATAGAACATTTATTTGCATAATCTACGCAACCTGGATAGTTATTGTAGACAGCTGTAAAATACCCAACAGAACAACGAGTAATTAGTATTTTATATAAACATAGGGACCAAAAACCTTACCTATTCCGAGCCGAATTCCGAGTCGAAGCTATGTGCAGTATCTCTTCCACTTGAATCTTCATCAGATGACGATTGAAGACGTACAATGATCTTGTCAATTTCGATGTCCATTATTCTATCACTTTTAAAATATTCAGCTTCAATGCCCTTAACATGGTTGCAGCACTTTGTCCACTGTTCGATGGAGTAAGAACCAAACAATTTCTCACATAGTTTTCTTTTTTCCTCCAACAAAGTAGATATTTCCTCTGAAACTTTCCTCTTGATGTCTGCTCATACTAGCTCGATCAGATTTAGATCTGGGTGGTACGGCGGCAAACGAATCACGTCATGACCATATTTTTTTAATATTTCATCTACCTTGAAGATTTTTGGGGAGAGATGCTGTTTCACTAAACATAACAAATCTGCCTTGTTCATGTCAGGAGAAAACTGGACACCATTTTCCCTAAGCCACTCTTGAATGTTGTGTTTAAGGGTAGCTAATGTAGGTTTCTTTTTAATTTGAACATTATGATAACTGGCATTGTCTAACACAATGACATTGTGAGTTGTCAAATTTAGTATTAATTTTTGTTCTAGCCACAACGAAAAATTTACAGAGTTCATATCATCGTGATAGTCATCGGAGTTTTGTTTGGATTTAAAAAACAACAACGCATTCCGTACAAAGCCTTCTTCGTAACCAGCATGCCCGACTATCAATCGTTGTCATTTACCGATGGATTCTGTTACCCCCAGTTCAGTGCTTGATTGCCAGCAAGAGCTTACACTATGAGTAGCATGTAGATATGTTTCATCAATGTATACTATATTCCGCCCTGCATTTCGGTACGCACGAATTTCTTGTAAATATGTCCCTCTCCATGCGGAAATGTCAGGTTTCTCAATCAAAATTTTTCTTCTAGAGTGACATTTTTTCCATCGAAAACCGAGACGTTTCAACAATTTTCGCAGGTATTCTTTGCTACAGTTCAAAATACCGTCGTCTCGTAGGGACTTTGTCAAGTTCTTTAATGTCGGCACTGTTTTTTTAACAGTATAAAATTCATGAATTTTTCTACGTACGGCACATTCCGAAAAGTCATCAACTTCAATTATTTTATTTTATTTCGTTCTTTGTTCTTACCCGTGGGAGTAGAAAATGATAAACTGTTTTTACTTTTAACCTTACCTACGGTAAAGCTGCTTTTGATGGTTGACTGACAAACACCTGTTGCCGCACTTGCCGACTCTATGACGTTGTAATTTAATTTATATAAACGTTTCTGTTCTTTTAAATGTGTAACAACATTGTAAACTATTTCCCGAGCTTGCCCTCGTAATGGTGTACCGGCTGAAATGCGCGACTTAATTCCCGAAGTGGACGCCATAAGACAACATCG